>JAUPMG010027243.1:0-14851 GCA_031762675.1 Pachysandra terminalis | reverse complement strand
ATTAAATCCCTCACAAAATAACATGTATCGGAACTACCCCAACCGAAAATATTATTTACCAAATAATCCCTAGTTTAAAACTAGATAATTAATTAAGGAATTTATTACCCTATAATTAAAATAAATAATTAATTAAATAAATGAAATAAATAATAATAAAAAAATATTAGGGAATTATTCTATTAAGGTGTCGGGTTATTACATCTTGCTTCTAGAAACCAACAACAACAATGGCTGAAGCCCCACACCAGCCACATAAGTCACCCTCTCAAAATTCACAAAAATCCCCTTTACTGTGAAATTTACAGGTCCTTCGGCAAGGTCGTCGATGGACCGACGCCTGCCAAATAGCAGAAATAGCCTAAAAACTAGTCTCTGTCGGCAGAGGGGTCAGTGGACCGAGGCCTGCCGACCTGCACAATTTCTGAGTTTTGGGTTTTTCCTTGAGGTCTTGAAATCTAAATCTGGGTTATGCAATCCATTTTAAACCATACAAATCAACTCCTATCACTCCGAAAACATAAATAAACCTTCAAATTACCATTCAAAGCCAATATACAAGATTCTAATCATTAAATATCCAAAATAAACAAACAGTCATCTGAATATCAAAACATGAGATTTAAGTTTCAATAATAGGACTATACTCAATCCAGCAACTTACCTGTGCAGTTTTCCCATTGGGTGTCCCTCCAAGCATCACTTCCTCTCTCTCTCTCTCTCTCTCTCTCTCTCTCTTCATCCCTTGGCAATTGGAGGGGGTCAAATCTAGCCGTCTCCCTTTCTTTCCCATTTTCCAGAATTTTCCCCTTTACCCTAATCTATCTGTGTGTGTGTGTACATATATATATCTGTGTGGGCGTTAGGCTATGGAGAATTACATTAACCTCCGTAGCCCAAGCCCATGGTCTCTTTTACTCACACTCAATACGCCCAATGGGTTTCTCTTACTATTGCAATGGGCAGAAAAGCCCAAAACAAACGGGTTTGGTTTAAAAGGTCCAGGTTATGGGGTAAGGGTTCTTACAACCTACCCCCCTTAAAAGGATTTCATCCCCGAAATCAAGACGACTGGATCCCCAACATTTGCTCTCTTTCTAAGTAACAAGGTCCATATCTAACATACAGATCATCGATTTCTTTTGCCAAATAAAGTAAGCAGTATAGATATGAAACACCATCGTCAAGCAATAACACCAATAGTCAAATGAAACCCAAGAATGCAACTAGCAACAATACCAAGGTAGAATCATAAAGGAATTTAATTACCAAATGTTATCACTATACATTCAAAGATCCAGTAAATTTATAAAAGAGTTAAAGTTATCAAAATCACTGCATAACCATGTTCATCCAACCAAAAGAAAGTAAACAGCAAAATTCAAAGTCATCTTGATCATTGCTCCTCAAAATTCATCCAACCAAAAGAAAATAACAACTAAAGTTAAATAGCCAAAATATCAACAGTGTTCTCGCTCTTCTTTCCTTCGAGGTCCTAGACCCCTCACTCCACGTCATCACCACCCCTCTAGTACTGTTGGGGCTCCGGCTCGGGTGCTCTCACACGGGGTGGAGTCAGCACGTCGTTGGTCCTGCTGCACGAGGAAACTATCTCTCTCAAGTAGTCCATCATCCGATCCGTGGTCCTCTCCCACACGAATCACTGGTCCCGCAGCTCCGTCCGAATCTCAGCAGTTGTCTTCTCCCAAGCTGATCTGTGCTCCCTTAATTCAGTCATGATCTCCTCATCTATCCACTCTAGGGCCTCCATCCTATTGTCCATGGCCCTGTCACCCTCCTCCTGTTGCTGGTTAGGGAATCTATCGACTGGCACTGGTGTGGGTCAAGCTACTGCAGTGCGGGGTACTCGAGAGGGGCAAACAGGGGCTGCTGCATCTGGTTGTTGCCCCGCTCTCTCAGGCTCCCCGGGCTGAGGAATCCTGATTCCCATAGATCTAATAATGATCTTTGAGAAGACTAGGACCCGCTCTTCCTCCTTGTTGGTGGGTAAGGACACACCCCATCTCTGTGCTAGGGCACACATCAAACATGCAAAAGGGAGTTGGGTGGTCTTTTTCGGGTTGGTGATGGTGCTAATGATGTATTACATAATGAGGCTGGGATGACAGGGTTGTTGCCTCAAAGAAAACTGGTTCAAAATCTGGACCATGTGACTGGTGAGGTCGATGAAGTTCCCAGATCTGGGGTAAACATTACACACAAAGATATTATAGAGAATATGGTAAAGGGGTATCATTGAGATCGCAGTGAGGACATTACCATCCCTCCAAGACACTGTCTCGCCACAAAGACGTCACCTCACCTCTCTCAAGGGTGGTCAGTTCAACAAGATGGGATAATCTGGGGTTTGGGGTCAACCCCATAATCTCAACAATAAGATACACATATAATTGCTGCGCCGGGCCTTCAATCTCGAAATTTATGAACATACCTTTGCGGCTGCAAGAAACCATCGAAGTGTACATACACTGGATGGCGGATGGGTAGGCGGTCCCGTCCCAATGGAGAATGAGCAACCGATTTGCAGCGATGAAGGTGTCGACGACGCCGAAGGATCGAACGTCCTCGATAATGATAGATCGCTCCACTATGACTGGTCGGTCAAAGAAGGTCTTAGAGAATACCTTTTCAATCACAGGTGGTTCTTATTATGCTTGGTTTGAGGGTCGCTATCCATAACTGAAGACGAAGGGCTTGTCATCGTCAAATGAGTCCAAAGAGTACGATCTTGGTGGTGGTCGGTGTGACATGCTCGTCCCATCTCTCCTTCTCGTTGAAGTCGTTGTCGCCATGCGTTTCGCCGGCACGTACTCCCTCGTCGTTATTTCCTTGGGCATCTTGGAAAGGAGGGAGAAGAAGATCTAGAAATCGGGCTAGGTTAGGGTTTCTTCAAAAATCTCTTGAAGGAAATGGCAATGGGGCTCCAAAAGAGATTCAGGGAAACTAAAAATCAAAATGGGGCAAGATTTCTAGGATTTAAGAAGGATTTGAAGCTTGGAATAGAAAGGGAAAGGATTTTCGAGGTTTTCTTTGGAATGATTTGGGAGAAAAACCACCAAATCGCAGGTTTCAACACACGGCATGCGGTATTCCCCGCACGTCGGCAGGTGCTGAAAGGTACCGAAGGAAGCTGAACACCCAGAAAAAATATATTTTAATAATTAACAAAACCATTTAGGGTTTTAAAATTTATAATGATTTAAATAAAACAATTTATTAGTTATTAGACTTCAAAAATACTTTTCTAATGTGCTCTACCCATTCTCTATTCAATTCTTTCCTAATTCCCTTCATAAATCGGACCGAGCCTGCACCTTGTTCATAACACAACTCAACTCCTATTAATGTTTATTATCTGTCATAAATCTTACTAGTGGTACCTTATTTAATAAAACTTTTATGACACCAATTTATTCTCATTTTCTTACTTATTCATATTGAGGTTTAAAAAAAATTATTTTAACCAATTCTTCACAATCAAATTAGAGAACAATCTCTTGTAAGTAAATATAACATCTCTTTTATTAATTATGCATACTTATTCTAACACACCTACCTTTTCACAAATTATAGGGCTCTAATGTATTTGCAATTACATCATCCCTTATATTCAAGGAGGTACTTGGTCAGTGTTAGGGTTGTACTTACATATAAGTCTTCGCATTCATCACATCATGAGTTTCATTGTGGTCAGCTTCCTTAAAGCTTCTTAACATAGTCCACTCTCACAAGCAGCAAGTCTTACATCCTAAAGTCCATTCTTAAAATTTGCAGGTATGGTGGCCATCCATCCCTTAGTAATCTTTTAGAATAAATCCTTCAAGGTACAAGAAAGAATCCCCTATGATTTTCTTATATTCTATTACGACATCCTTAGTGTTTTCTAGTCCCACTCCACTTGAATTGTCTACTGTGTTGTTCACCCCTGTCAACACACAGTAACAACACATCACTCAGAACAATCACAAAAGACAGCAAACAACCCTACAACCTTTCTTTGTTCCTCCGCCTAGTTCCAGTCACTATGTGATGCCTAATGTCACTAACTTCTAACAACCATACTCTGAGCAAACCTTAGGCTCTAATACCAATCTGTCACGCCCTGGATCCGGATAACCAAATTCCAAAAGAGGGTGGCATGGATCACGAGGTTAGACCTTCGGGAACCTCAACAGGACCACGGATTGCTACCACAACATAAGTAAAAAAAGCAATAAGTACTTTCATTTATTAATTGAATCAGAGTGCGGAAGTGCTACAACAGTGAAATACATTGTAATAACCCAAAATCTAATCGTTAGCCTTTAACGGCTAAGATCTCAACAACCTATACAACTTGATTCTACTTCTAGGAACACCACATGATTACATCTTATACAAGTATAACTCTTTTGAGAACACATATCCACATGAAGGAAGAAAGAAAGCAGCTAAGTCCACGACCAACGACAGTTCAGCTAATACCATCGCGCCTCTTCTTATCCTACAACATAAAATGTTGCATGAGCCTATGATGCTCAGTAAGAAGCATGGAAAAAGTTACCCATCCTCTTATGGAAACCAATCACAAGGGGTTAGTACGATGAAATCCGATAATAACCCTAATAATCCGATAATAATTCCAACATAAGACAATGTAAGATGAATTGCTTAGAAGATGATATGAAATGATATGAAGACAATCACATGACCTAATATGGATGCAATGAGTGGCACACGCAGTTAATGACATGAATGCACAAAGTAATGCACTATGATTAGTTCCATTCGATAAGTGGACTTCGTATGACTCTTCCCACAACAAAACCGATTTAGATCGCATCCAAGGAAGTACCAGAAGTTCGCTCTCCGTTCTGGTCGCTAAGCCATGGCACAAAGGCTACAATACATTACTGCTAATTTCCGAGTGTACTATAATCGAGGGGTAGCGAACCTGCATAGGTGCTCGCAAGCATCCTACCCTAGTTTCTGTGGGCCCTTTCACCCAACAAGGTATGTAGTCAACCTAGTCTGAAAGCATCGCAGTTGTTTCTCCGTAGATTTCCACCTCCCGGTACACTTATCAATTGACATCAACCTTCAATGTAATGCATTAAAGAGGATATCAAGTGAACGCCTACAACAGAAGCTATCCGAGCGCCCATACACTCGGATAATCTGATTGCCCACATTCACCCGCTTCCTTCCGTTATCACAACAAGCACATCATTCAAGGATACGATTACAACTCCACAACACAATCATACGGGATCAACCTAAGATGAATGGTAGTCACAAGAACCTCAAGATGACAAGATAGACCCTCCATGGTCAACTCTTGCTTTCAGAAACCAACAGCAACACTGGTCGAAGCCCCACACCACTTACCTAGGTCACCCTCTCAAAATTCCCAAAAATCCCCTTTATTGTGAAATTTACAGGTCCTTCGGTAGGGTCGTCGGTGGACCGACGCCTGCTGAATAGCAAAAATGTCCTAAAAACTAGCCTTTGTGGGTAGAGGGGTCGGTGGACCGACATCTGCCGACCTGCACGATTCCTGGGTTTTTTGGGTTTTTCGTTGAGGTCTCGAAATCTAAATCTGGGTTATGCAATCCATTTAAAACCATACAAATCAACTCCTATCACTCCGAAAACATAACTAAACATTCAAAATACCGTTCAAAGTCAATATACAAGATTCTAATCATTAAATCACCTAAATAGACAAATAGTCATCTGAATTTCAGAACATGAGATGTAAGTTTCAATAACAGGACTATACTCAATCCAGCAACTTACCTGTGCGGTTTTCCAATTGGGAGCTGCTCTAAGAATCACTCTCTCTCTCTCTCTCTCTCTCTCTCTTTCCCTTCATCCCTCGGCAAGTGGAGGGGCTCTGATCTAGCCGTCTCCCTTTCTTTCCCAATTTCCAAAATTCTCCCCTTTTCCCTAATCTATCTTAGTATATACATATATATATATATATATATATATGGGGGGGCTATGGATAATTACATTAACATCCCTAGTTCAACTAACCTCACCTCACTCAACTAAGGCCCATAGTCTATTACACTCACACCCAATATGCGCAATGGGTTTCTCTTACTATTGTTATGGGCCAAAAAGCCCAAAACAAAAGGGTTTGGTTTAAAAGGTCCAGGTTATGGGGTAAGGGTTCTTAGAACCTGCCCCCCTTAAAAGGATTTTGTCCCCGAAATCAGGACAACGAGGTCCCCAACATTTGCTCTATTTCTAAGTAACAAGGTCCATATCTAACACACAGATCATCGATTTCTTTTGCCAAATAAAGCAAGCAGTATAAATATGAAACAACGTTATCAAGCAACAACACCAAGAGTCAAATGAAAGACTTAAAGTTATCAAAATCACTACACAGCCCTGTTCATCCAACCAAAAGAAAGTAAACAGCTAAATTCAAAGTCATCTTGATCATTGCTCCACCAAATTCATTCAACCAAAAGAAAATAACAACTAAAGTTAAACAGCCAAAATATCAACAACGTTCTTGTTCTTCTTTCCTCTGAGGTCCTAGACCTGTCACTCCACTTCATCACCTCCCCTCCAGTACTGTTGGGTCTCCGGGTCAGGTGCTCTCACACGGGGTGGCGTCAACACGTCGTTGGTCCTACGGCACGACGACACTATCTCTCTCAAGTACTCCATCATCCGATCCGTGGTCCTCTCCCACGCAGATCACTGATCCTGCAGCTCCGTCCGAATCTCAGCAGTCGTCCTCTCCCAGGCTGACCTGTGCTCCCTCAAGTCAGTCCTGATCTCCTTAGCTATCTGCTCCAGGGCCTCCGTCCTGCTATCCATGATCCTGTCACCCTCCTCCTGTTGTTGGTTAAGGAATCTACCGGCTGGTGCTGGTGTGGGTGTCGCTGCTGCAGTGCGGCTACTTGAGAGGGGCGAGCAGTGGCTACTGCATCTGGTTGTTGCCCCACTCTCTCGGGCTCCCCAGGGTGAGGAATCCTAATTGTCGTAGATCTGATATTGAACTTTGAGAATACTCAGACCCGCTCTCCCTCCTTGTTGGTGGGTAAGGGCACACCCCATCTCTGTGCAAGGGCACACATCAAACATCCAAAAGGGAGTTGGGTGGTTTTTTCGGGTTGGTGATGGTGCTAATGATGTATTGCATAATGAGGTTGGGAAGACAGGGTTGTTGTCTCAGAGAAAACTGGTTCAAAACCTGGACCATGTGACTGGTAAGGTCGGTGGAGTTCCCGGATCGATGGTAAACATTACACACAAAGATATTATGGAGAATATGGTAAAGGGGCGTCATTGAGGTCACTGTGAGGGCATTACCATCCCTCCAAGAGACTGGCCCGCCACATAGACAGGTCGTCACCTCACCTCTCTCAAGGGTGGTCAGTTCAACAATATGGGATAATTAAGGGTTTTGGGTCAATCCCATAATCTCAGCAATAAGAGACAGATAATTGCTGCGCCCAGCCCTCAGTGTCAAAATTTATGAACATACCTGGGTGGCTGCAAGAAACCATCGAAGCGTACATATACTGGACGACGGAAGGTTGGGCGGTCCCGCCCCAATGGAGAATGGGCAATCAATTTGCAGCGATTAATGAGTCGACGGTGCTGAAGGATGGACGTCCTCGATAATGGTAAATCGCTCCACTATGACTGGTCGATCAAAGGAGGTCTCGAAGAATACCTTTTCAATTGCCGGACGTTCTTGTTATGCTCGGGCTTGGGGGCACTATCCATAATTGAAGATAAATGGCTTGTCATCGTCAAACGATTCTGTAGAGGACGATCATGGGGGTGGTCGACGTGACGTGCTCGTCCCATCTCTTCTTCTCTTTGAAGCCGTTGTCTTTGTGCGTTTCGCCGGCACATACTCCCTCGTCGTTCTTTCCTTGGGAATTTTGGAATGGAGGGAGAAGAAGAAAAGAAAAGGAGAAGAAGATCTAGAAATTGGGCAAGGTTAGGGTTTCTTCAAAAATATCTTGAGGGAAATGGCAATGGGGCTCAAAGAGAGATTCAAGAAAACTAAGAATCAAAATGGGGAAAGATATCTAGGGTTTAAGATGGATTTGAAGCTTGTAATAGAAAGAGAAGGGATTTCATAGGTTTTCGTTGGAGTGATTTGGGAGACAAATCCCCAAATCGCAAGTTTTAAAACACAGCGTGTGGTATTCCTTGCACGTTGGTAGGTGTCGAAAGGTACCAAAGGCTGCCGAACACCCAGAAAAAAATCTATTTTAATAATTAACAACAAAATTTAGGGTTTTAAAATTTCTAATGATTTAAATAGAACAATTTATCAGTTATTAGACTTCAAAAATACTCTTCTATTGTGCTTTACCCATTCTCTATTCAATTCTCTCCTAATTGCCTTCATACACCGGACCGGGCCTGCACCTGGTTCATAACACAACTTAACTCCTATTAAGGTTTATTTTCTTTCTAAAATCTTACTAGTGGTACCTTATTTATTAAAACTTTTATGACACCAATTTATTCTCATTTTCTTACTTATTCATGATTGAGGTTTAAAAAAATTTATTTTTACCAATTCTTCACAATCAAATTAGAGAACAATCTCTTGTACGTAAATATAACATGTCTTTTATCAATTCTGCATACTTATTCTGACACACCTTCCTTTTCACAAATTGTAGGACTTTAATGTATTTGCAGCTACACCATCCCTTATATTCATGGAGGTACTTGGTCAGTGTAAGGGTTGTACTTACATATATAAGTCTTTGTATTCATCACATCATGAGTTTCTTGGTGGTCAGCTTCCTCAAAGCTTCTTAACACAGTACACTCTACAAAGTAGCAAGTCTTACATTCTTGAAGTCCATTCTTCAAATTTTCGGATATGGTGGCCATCCATCCCTTAGTAATCATTTAGAATAAATCCTTCAAGGTACAAGAAAGAATCCCCTATGATTTTCCTTTATTCTATTACGACATCCTTAGTGTTTTCTAGTCCCACTCCTCCTGAATTGTCTACTGTGTTGCTCACCCCTGTTAACACATAGTAACAACAAATCACTTAGAACAATCAGAAAAGACAGCATACAACCCTACAACCTTTCTATGTTCCTCCACCTAGTTTCAATCACTATGTGATACCTAATGTCACTAATTTCTAGCAACCATACTCTGAGCAAACCTTAGGCACTGATACCAATCTTTCATGCCCCAGATCCCGATACTCTAATCCCTAGATAGGGTAGCATGGATCACGAGGTTAGACCTTCGGGATCCTCAACAGGACCGCGGATTACTACCACAACATAAATAAATAAAAGCAATAAGTACTTTCATTTATTAATTGAATCAGAGTGCGAAAGTGCTACAACAGTGAAATACATTGTAATAACCCAAAATCTGATCCTTAGCCTCTATCGGCTAAGATATCAACAAACTATACAACTTGATTCTACTTCTAGGAACACCACATGATTACATCTTATACAAGTCTAACTCTCTTGTGAACACATATCCACATGAAGGAAGGAAGAAAGCAAATAAGTCCACGAGCAACGATGGTTCAGCTAGTACTATCGCTCCTCCTCTAGTCCTACAACATAAAACATTGCATGACCTATGATGCTCAGTAAGAAGCATGGAAAAGTCACCCGTCCTATTATGGAAACTAATCACAAGGGGTAGTACGATCGATGAAATCCAATAATAATCTGGTATTAATTCCAACATAAGACAACGTAAGATGAGTAGCTTATGAGATGATTTGAAGACATTCACATGACCTAATTTGGATGCAATGAGTGGCACACGCAGTTAATGAAATGAATGCACAATGTAATACACTAAGATTAGTATCATTCGATAAGTGGACCTCGTATGACTCTTCCCACAACAAAACCGATTTAGTTCGCATCCAAGGAACTGCTGGAAGTTCACTCTCCATTATGGGCGCTAACCCATGTCACAAAGGCCACCATACAATATGGCTAATTTTCGAGTGTACTATACTCTAGGGGTAGTGAACCTGCATAGGCGCTCACAAGCATCCTACCCTAGTTTTTCTGTGGGCCCTTTCACCCCACAAGGTATGTAGTCAACCCAGTCCAGAGGGATCATAGTTGTTTCTCCGTAGATTTCCACCTCCCAGTACACTTATCAATTGACATCGACCTAGTATGTAATGCATTAAAGAGGATATCGAGTGAAGGCCTACAACAGAAGCTATCCAAGCGCCTATACACTCGGATAATCTGATTGCCCACCTTCACCCGCTTCCTTCCATTATCACAACAAGCACATCATTCCAGGGTAAGATTACAAGTCCAAAACACACACGTACAGGATTAACCTAAGATGAATGGTGGTCACAAGAACCTTGGGATAACAAGATAGACCCTCCATGGTCAACTCTTGCTTCTGAAAACCAACTACATCAATGGCTGAAGCTCCACACCACCCACCTAGGTCATCCTCTCAAAATTCCCAAAAATCCCCTTTACTGTGAAATTTACAGGTCCTTCGGCAAGGTCGTCGGTGGACCGACGCCTACCGAATAGCAGAAATGGCCTCAAAACTAGTCTCTGTCGGTAGAGGGTTCGGTGGACTGACATCTTCCTACCTGCACTATTCCTTGGTTTCCTGGGTTTTTCCTTAATGTCTCAAAATCTAAATCTGGGTTTTGCAATCCATTTTAAACCATACAAATCAACTCCAATCACTACAAAAATATAATAAACCTTCAAAATATCATTCACAGTCAATATACAAGATTCTAATCATTAAATCTACAATAAAGACAAACAATCATCTGAATATCAAAACATGAGATGTAAGTTTCAATAACAGGACTATACTTAATCCAGCAACTTACCTATGTGGTTTTCCCATTGGGAGTCTCCTAGCATCACATTCTCTCTCTCTCTCTCTCTCTCTCTCTCTCTCTCTCTCCTTTCATCCCTCGGCAAGTGGAAGCGGTCAGATCTAGCCATCTCCCTTTCTTTCCCATTTTCCAGAATTCTCCCCTTTACCCTAATCTATCTTAGTATATATATGGGGGGGTTGGGCTATCGAGAATTACATTAACCTCCCTAACCCAACTAGCCTCACTCAACTAAGGCCCATGGTCTATTACACTCACACCCAATACGCCCAATGGATTTCTCTTACTATTGATATGGGTCGAAAAGCCCAAAACAAACGGGTTTGGTTTCAAAGGTCAAGTTAAACTCCTAGGAGAGTCTGATGTGTTGGTAATGGTGTGAGTCTGTTAGGGCCATTTCTACCAAGGGCTAACTTTTCCCTTGAAAGGGAAATGAGGTGATTCTACAATGGATTAACTTGTTCCCTAAAGAGAATGTTGTGTTTCTGCCATGGATTAACTTGTCCTCAGAAAGGAAATGGTTGGTGTGTTGTGACACATTCCTTGGGTAATATTACCTAAAGGAGATGTGGGTGTGATTACATGGTTAGGTTAGGCCTAACAACCGTACATTGCATTCAATTTCACCATCTTCATTCCATCATGTGCGTATGCATCATACCACTCATCTCATGAACATATTGTTTGTGTTTGCCATTTCTTCATTGATTGCTTTGTGTTGTGTGCATCTTCATTGACTGTGTAATTATGTTGTGATGTTTGAATGTGGTGTATTTGTGAATGAGAGATTATGACAATTTATGGTTTCATGAGAGGTTTTTCAGCATGATTAAGATCATGAGTTATGGTTATGGGAATTATGTCTCCGCATGTTTGTGATTATAAGAATTGTGGAATTATATAGTGATTATGTTATGTTAGGATTATCGTTGTTGTGATGGTGTGAGAAAGTTAGGAAATGCCATGTCTATACTATGATATTAAATTATGTGATTGTGGTGAATATTGTGATTTGAATGTGATATAGGAAGATGAAATGATGTGAAATGAGCTGTATTATTATGAGGTTGTTGTGTGAGATTGACTATATGAGGACTACTATGGATGTTGTGATATATATATGTGTGTGTGTGTGTGTGTGTGTGTGTGTGTGTGTGTGTGTGTTGTGTGGAAACTGCATGAAATTGGGTGTTGTTATATGACTGTGAATTTGTTTAGGGAAGTTTCTTGGATTTACCTATTGAGCCTCCAAAGCTCACCCTTGCTTGCAAAAGGTTATCCACAAGTGTGATAGCTGGACCTGGCAAGCGAGAGAGTGAGTACTTGATGAACGATTGCTGATATGGATTTTTAAACAATGACATTTTTTATTTTATTTTATGGGCTTATTTTATTTGTTTTAACCTAGTTAGGCAACCAGATGTATCACTTTTATAGTTGGTTTGGAAATATTGTTAGAATTGATTAGTTTTTAAATTTTATGAGACTTCTGCTGGATATTTAGTATACTCTGATGGGCCATATCATTGGTTTGGCCACATTCAAGGTTTGGATCCGAAGGTCATTCTCTCAGAAATTCTCGAAATTCCATATATCGAATTCAGGGTGTGATAGATTGGTATTAGAGCTCTAGGGTTAAGTCAGGAATCTAGAGGAACTAGAGTTTGGTGAAATCCTAGGGAAAGAACATAGAAACATGTTAGCCTATGAATCACATTCGTGAATTGTGTGTTGGGTGCTTCATGGAACTATTTGATAATGTATAATTATCGGTGTGGTGTGCCTTATATGTTTATATACTTGTGTGTATATATCTATATAGAAAAACTAAAAATTTAAAGACTTACTACGTGTGTGTAGATGGCCGATGGTATAAGAAATCGGACTGCGGGTCAAGGTTCATCTGGAGGAGAAGTTGATCCTCAATTAAATGGAATCTATCAAGTGTTGGGAGAGATGGCTACATCACTCGAAAGGGAGCAAGATATGAGACAAGCATAACTAACTCAGAGGAATGGAGGGGAAATGTCTTGGCTGGAGAGATTGAAGAAATTGTCACCACCATCATTTGATGGGAGAGCTAATGTAGGCTCAAGACTGGATGCAAGAGATAGAAAAGATATTTTGGGCTATGGGGTGTTTGGTGGACCAGAAGGTAAGACTGGCAATATTCATGCCGAAGGGTGCTACCGATCATTGGTGGGAATTGGTCGAGAGAGCCCAGGAAGAAATAAGCGATTGGGAAGAGTTTTGAATGCAGTGTTTTGAGACTTACTTCCCTAACAGCTACAAATAGCAGAACGCCGATGAGTTTCTCAAACTTGTGCAAGGTTTTCATACAGTTGCTCAATATGAGGGAGAATTTGCGATGTTGTCCCATTTTGCAACTCACATCGTGGCAATGGAAGATAAGAAGGCTACCAAATTTGAGGAAGGACTGTGGCCAGCTATAAGGTCCAAGGTTGTCTCACATGGCTTTAAGACTTCTGCACAAGTCTTGGAATGTGCTCAAAGAGTAAAGAGAGACAATGATTTATCATCACATCAGAGGGATACTTCCAGGATAGATCGAGGAAAGTTCCAGCAGAACCAACACCGAGGTGAGAAGAGGGGTAGATCGGATGACTATCCGAGAGCAGTCGTGGCTAGGCTAACTTTAGCAACAGAGATTCCCATTGCAGGACCATTCATACAGCAAAGACCTCCAGTGATCTGCCATTACTGTGGTAAGGTTGGGCATATCAAGAGGTTTTGTCTTAGGAGAATCTGAGTCGAAGGTCAAGAGCAGAGGACCAACAAAAGACCCGAGAGGATAGGTCCATGCTTTGACTGACGTAACAGCCCAACGGGACGGCGGAGCTATGAATGTTGTGGTGGAAGGTACACTGATTATTTTTCATTCTCCTGCACGTGTATTATTTGACTCAGGTGCCACACATTCATTCATTTCTATCCAATTCATGCAAACTTTGGGTCTTATACCATCATTAATGAGTGAATCTCTAAGCATAATTAATCCAGTTTGGGGAGTAGTTGCACTTAACCGGATATGTCTGGATTGTATAGTGAGAGTAAGGGATCTCAACCTGGAAGCTGATTTGGTAGTATTAACCATGTCCGACTTTGATGTAATCCTATGTATGGATTGGCTCTCCGCCTTTAATGCCAAATTTGATTACTTTTAAAATGTAGTGGTAGTTAACTTCGATGAAGGAGAAAGAAAAAGGATTTTGGGAAATCAGAATGAAGCCCTTCAAGCAGAATTTCTAGGGTTAATGGAGGAAATTAAAGAGGTATCCTTGGAAGACATTCCTATAGTCTGGAAATTTAATGAAGTATTTCAAGAAATACTGGGATTATCACCTTAAAGGGAGGTAGAATTCTGTATTGAGTTAGTGCCAGGAACATCTCCATTCTCATTGGCCACATATCGTATGACACTAATTGAATTGACAGAACTCAAGGAGCAACTGGACAGACTAATGAAGTTGGGCTTCATAAGGCCAAGTGTCTCACCGTGGGGAGCACCGGTGATTTTCATTAAGAAGAACGATCGGTCAATGCGGTTATGCATAGAATATAGGCAATTGAATCGAGTCACCATTAAGAATAAATACCCTTTGTCTAGAATCGATGATCTTTTTGATCAGTTGATGGGAGCTCAATATTTTTCTAAAATAGATTTGAGGTCAGGTTATCACCAATTGAGGATAAGAGAAAGCGTCATTCAGAAGATAGCTTTCAGGACTAGATACGGACACTACAAATTCGTGGTGATGCCTTTTAGGTTGACTACTGCTCCGACGGTGTAATAACCCAAGTCAATTAGGGGAGTTTAGTGTAATTATTAATAAGTTAATGTGTAATTAGTTAGAAATTAAGGGCAAATTTTAAAAAAACCAGTAAAGGCTTATTAATTGACTTTGACCAATTGTGATTGGTGGGAGCACAATAGACTACCTACTGTGCATCACACAC
>JAUPMG010027233.1:0-14851 GCA_031762675.1 Pachysandra terminalis | reverse complement strand
CAACCTAAAACAGGACAAAAAAAAAACGTACTTCAATCACCTGACATAAGAATTCTATCAGCTTATGCAACTGTATTAAGTAGTAACAGCTTATGCAAGTGTATTAAGTAGTAACCAATTGAAGATGACAGTTTTAAAGACAACCAGAAGCTGTATGTGCATGATGAATAGCCACAAAAACCATATTGTAGGTTTGAATAAAACAAGTAATGATGTAAGATATCCCAAATTCAAATACAAGTAAAAAAGCTGGTAAAGCAATCTTAATTAAGCCTTTTATTCATCAGAAAAATTAAGCCCTTCTCATGGTTTACTTGAAGAACCCATTCTTCTCTTGATCAAACCGATAAATTAGTTGTTAATGTTAAAGAGAATAAAAAGAAAATATTAAACTTTGCAGTTGAATGATGCCATTGTTCATCAGGTAAATATGTTTGTGCCCATCTCAAAAAGGGAAAAAGAAAAACGAACAGGACAACTTATAGTTGAGAGAGGAGGTTTCAGATGTTAGTAGGAGAACTAAATTTTACCAAACAGATTCAATGCATTAAAATAAGGTAAATTTATAACTAAAAGTTACAAGTTATTAGATGATCCAAACTCACCATGTGTAAAGCTGGTTCAAAGAGACTGGTCTCAGTAGTCTCAGTTCCTAGACCAAACATCCTCATGGCTGTTCTAATGCTTCCTCCTTTCGCTTGATCGTGCATCATCATACTTGACCCTCTTGACATCCATTTGTCTATCCCTTCCATGCGTTCTGTTTCCACGCTCTTCATCCTCATTTCTTCCATGCCTTCTGCTTCCACGCTCTTCATCCTCATCTCTTCCATACCTCTTGTTTCGACCCTCTTCATCCTCATCTCTTCCATGCCTTCTGCTTCCATGCTCTTCATCCTCATCTCTTCCATGCCTTCTGCTTCCACGCTCTTCCTCATCCCTCCTGTTTTGACCCTCTTCATCCTCATCTCTTTCGTGCCTTCTGCTTCCATGCTCTTCATCCTCATAACTTCCATGCCTTCTGCTTCCACGCTCTTCTTCATCTCTCCTGTGCCTTCTACCAAAATGCTCCTCTTCCTCATCTCTTCCATGTCTTCTGTTTCCAAGTACTTCATCTCTCACATGCCTTCTTCCATACTCATCTTCATCTCTTAGTCTTCTACTTTCATGTTCCTCTTCTTCACCCCTATTGAGCCTTCCTCTTCTATGCTCCTCTTCTTCATCCTTGCTGTACCTTCTCGCTCTGCACTCCTCTTCATCACTGCTGTGCCTTCTGCATTCATGCACCATTTCTCGATCCCTTCTATCCTCTACTTCATCCCTTCTGTGAATTCTAACACTTTTCTTCTCCTCTTCTGAATCATGTTCTTCAAATCTATTAGAACATGAGTAGTCCTTTCTCTTCCGATCATCGATCCTATGTGCTTGAATACCTGATTGCAAGTTTACTCTAGTCTCCCTCCGCCACTCACTTTCTTCTGCTTCTCTTCCTAAATTCTGATTGCTCAACTTCAATTTTGGTTGCTCGTCATGGTTCCCATCTTCAATCTTTCTCTTCCCTCTCACTTCTTGACTAGCATAGTTATCATTCTTTGGGTAACTCGGCTCATGGCGGTTGGTCTTCTCCAGTTGACTTACGGTGTCCAATCCTTTCCCAGCTCTATGATCACCATCGATGAATGAACCATTTCGTTCTTCTCTCCTATCATTACTTCCAACTATCATAGACCTGAATCCTTTTTCCTCTGCAGTAACAGATCCATGTGTATTTCGGCTATTTTTATTATTCGCTTCACCCCTGTGTTCTTTTCTTTTATTGTACTTCTCAATAGAATCCTTTCGCATACTTCTTTTCCCATGGTTATACTCACTTCCCCTGCTGTCTGAATCACTGTTGCTGCTGCTCTAATCAAAACCACCACTACTACTCTTGTCACTGTCAGATGCTGGAGTAACTGGCTCTCTTTTAGTTGGATTGTGCCTTCTAACAGCTCTAAGTGAATTTTTCTCCCCATTACCAGCATTAAACTCGTCATCCTCGTCTGAGTCATGCCTTCTCCCACTTCTACCTATATTCCCTTTTGTGAGCTTTCTTCCCTCATCAGAATTAGATCCATCAACCTTATCATGTTTTCCGCTGCTTTTTCTGTGTCTTCTGCTATCATTTTTCCAGCGACCTCTGCATCAGAGTAGTCTTCTGCACTCAGGCTTCTAAAATTCCTCTGTTTCTCTACTTGATTTCTTTTGCTTTGCTTCTGACTCAGTATCAGATTTATCCACAGAATCATGTCTCTTCCTTATCTTTATATGCTGTTTCCCCTTTTTATTTTTATCATTTCGCAAGTCTTCATTCAAACCAGAATCACCACGTGAATCATGCCTCTTATGAGTTCTTCCATACTTATTAGTTTCCTTTTCGGCATTTCCCTTCTTATGTTGACGGTTCTCTTCATCAGAACCAGAATCATCATCTGAGCCATGCCTCTTACGAGACTTTCTATATTTCTCCGTTTCCTTTTTGGCAGTTCTCTCGTCATAATCACTGCCGTCAGAATCCGAAACATCACTGTCATGCCTTCTCCTTTTCCTGTACTTTGAAGTTCTTTTCCCATTGCTGACATCGGAGTCATCTTCAGAATCACTTCTAGGCCTTCCTTATTGACTTCTCTTCTTTATCCATCTTCCATGTTTGCCGCTGCTATTTGTGTCAGAAGAATCATCCTCATATGTTCTCTTTCTGCTGCCTTGCTTCATGTGAAGCTTTGACTCATCAAATGCATCTCTACCACCTTCCTTCTTATTCTCAAGCTCTTTTATGCCTTTGTAAAATCTTTTTCAGTATCAAGATCTTCTACAGTCTGGCTCTCCCTTCTGCTGTTCTCTCTATCCTGATAATCACGTGGATGTGCATCTTTCTCTTGTTGCCTGTGATCATCATTTGAAGCATGCTTTTGGTTTTCTATTGATTTATCATCATCACTCTCCACTTCAGAGTTGGGAGTTTTGCCCTCCTTTCGATCTTTAAGTTCAGATTTATCTTCTCCTTTAGCTATCCCCAGAGCAGCTCGTAGAGTTTCCATCTGTTTCACCTTTCTAGCAGCAATCTGGTGGGTCTGTGTATCTGAAATCCTGATTATGGTCCACATATTAGCACATGTAAATCATTTCTATTAAGATATAGACTAAACAATGTCAGTAACCAATAACTAGATTGAAATATAAATATCAAGAACAAACCCCAAAATCCAAGACATGTAAAGTAGTTAAAAATCAAAATATTTGCCTAGCTTGTTAAAATGATACTAAGGACTGCATCAGCATTTGAAGAACGCATTCCATTAATTTGCACTTATATCTTATAAAATGTTCTAAAAGGAAAGAGAATCTACAAAAGCTGGTATCTGTAAGAGAAATAACCTCCCATATTGCAAACCAATTATTCCTTCCTACCTACAATCCACCCCAAACTTCCTAAAAGAAGAAAAAGAAAACGAGAGTGGATGTTTGAAAAATGAAGAGAGAAATGGAGGATGGTGGGGAAGTGGATATGTGAAGTCTATATGAAGTAACGAGATTGATATAAAATGACTAAAAATCCATGGAGATTATCATTACAAGATGCCAATTTACAGTAGTCTCCTTAATTGCCTGGGGGCTAAATTGTTCAAACTACCTCCTGAAAAATAGAGAATAACTCGTTTAAGCAAATAAGAGAAGTCACCAAGGAGATTAAAACCCATCAAGCAGACATGCAAAAAACAGTAAAAACAGCCAATGCAGTCAAAACGCCTAGGCGAGGCGACGCGAGGCATTGGATCTGGCTGATTGTGTAGCTGTTCACCTAGGCAATTGCCAAGTGAACTTGGGTGACCTAATAGTATATGGAAAACAATGTAAGGAAATAACACTACTTGTGGATTAAATTTGGTTGTATAAAATACTAGTATACCATATAATTTCACCACAATTAGCATATAAATGCACATCAAGGAACTTAAAGAATAATCATCTTCCCTTCAAACATAAAATTAACTGATGAAAACATAGTAATGGAATGCACGAACAATAATAACAATCCCTTTTATTGCCTTCCCCTCTTTAAGAGAAAATTCCTCGTTGGATGATTGTTGACTGACAAGAACTGGTTCCTCACAGTCATCATTATAGCCTTCGAAACTACTACTAAAGCAGCTGTAGAAGAGAGTTAGAAGATGCCGTGTGCAAAACATGACAAAAAAAAATGAGTTCTTATGGCTTGGAATTTTTTAAGTCGTAGGTATTTGACAGAGATGCAGTAGGGAACAATATATCCTGAGGTGATTCCCTTCAGGTTTCCAATCAGTGGAGGAATGAGAACAGCTTTATTTGACCGGAGAAAAGGGTACGGAGATGCTCGAGACAAAATGAAAATCCTCATGTAGTTAACACGAGTAAAATCCGAGTAATGAGACTGCTTCTCTAAGGTGTCATCCGGTAGGAACATTTGAATGGAAACCTCTGACGACGATGGCGGTGGTAGGAATGGGCCAAAAAGACTTGGCTTGTTCTACTTGGTCTAGAATTTAGCTTATTAAGCAATATCAGATTCCTTTTTGGATTCCCAAATGTAAAGTCCACAGAAAGAGTCCTTCATGGGGGTGTTTAGGGATTCGGAGCGCTCAAACTATACCTAGAAAAATGGAGGTCAGATATTGGAAGTGTGGGAGATGGAGGAATCGTAGCTGAAGATGATTGAATATGGGTAACGATAGTTGGTGTTAAATCTGTGGGGCGAATGGTTGTCTCAACCATTGGGTGAGTTTTGTGGTGTTATATCCGTACAGACTTGGCAACCAACTGAGGAGAAGAGCTACAATGGATCAGGATACAAGTTATAAAACCGGTGAATATAAGGTGGTTGAACTGTGTGTGGTTAGTTTCCGAGACAGAGAGGATCGCATGCACTATTTGGTGGGAGCGGAGACCGTTCAGGAAAAGGTTACAGGCTAATCGTCAGTGCTTTGACTCGTCGAAGGTGGGATCTGGTCGTCCGTCGGTGGACATGGAACGAAGTGCTCCAGAGGTGGATCAACGGGAGAGGAGAAAAGATAATCTTGACCGTCCATCTAAAAGAGGAGATGGACCATACTTCTAGAGATGCGGGGGATGCACGTGATGTTATTGAAGAGGTTGTTTCGGATCTTGAAAATCCAATTGGTATCAATCAAGGATTGGGGAGCTGCGATGTGGGCCTGTTAGGTTGTTGGGTTATTGTAGAGGAATCTTTCGGGTTGGGAAGTGAAGCAGGAATAGAAAGGGAGGGAATGTAGTAGGGCACAGTTTATTTAGTAGGCCTATGGGACCTGTGGGTAGTGTTGAAGGAAAGGGGGCAAGTTTTAGAGCTCACAAAGCCTAGGTTGATCGAGCTCACAAGGAGGTGGAGCTAGAGCTGGGGCTAAACCATGGGGTCGGGTGCAAAGGCCCAATCATGGAAACAATGCTTGGGTCTAACGGCCAATTCGGCGAACTCGCTAGTGGGTATGAGAGCCCCCCAATCAAATTTAGGGAGCTCGTGACCTTGGAAGTCCACTCGAACTCGAGTTCGCTTCGTCTAAACCCAATGGGGAGACCTCTGTATAAAGCAAATCCTCGTTGACGAGACGCAGTGACTTCAGATCTAAGTGAAGAGGGTCAGGGTAATGAAGAAACCAGCTACTTGATGGTGTATAGCGAAGCACTGCTTAGATGGTCAAGACACCTGCATCAGATTCTTGTGCATAAATGAAGATGGTAAGGCCCATACATGAGTTAATAGCAAATTTGGAGGTTTGTTTCACCTTGGAAGTTGAGTCAGATAGTTACGACTCCATTTAGGTTAGTCCTACTCTTGAAATTATCACTCAAATCTTCTTCTACCCCTTTCTCTAGGTGGGGCAAGTGAAGGAGTCAATGTGGGAGAGGATGTGGTGGATAGAAGACGATTACATTTGCAGATGGTTCAGCCGAGGGAGGATATCCAGGGTTATAAGGTGTCAAAAGGTGTTGCAGGTGATGTATTTGTTGGTGAGGGAGTGCGCAGGAAGGCCGGAGGGAGACAATGTAGTGTTAGGGGAGTGTATGGGTTTCGGGTGTAGGGTGCATACTGATACTAGTATGGAAATGAAGTTCAGTGAAGTACAACCCTTGGAGATGGTGCTGCCTATGGATATGAATTGGGGTCAGAGTGGTGGGGTGTATTTCAAGGGAAAGAAGAAATCGTACAAAGACAATTACATCTGCGGGAGGTTAAGCCGAGGTGTTGTGGGTGATGTATTTGTTGGTGAGGGGGAATACAGGAAAACCGGGAAGGAAGCGAAGTAGTGTTAGGGGAGGGTATGGGTTTCGGGTGTAGGGTGCATACTGATACTGGCATGGAAATGAAGGTCCGTGAAGCGCAACCCTTGGAGATGGTGCTACCTATGGATATGAATTGGGGTTAGTGCGGGAAGGAAGCGAAGTAGTGTTGGGGGAGTGTATGCGTCTCGGGTGTAGGGTACATACTGATACTGGCATGGAAATGAAGGTCCGTGAAGCGCAACCCTTGGAGATGGTGCTACCTATGGATATGAATTGGGGTCAGTGTGGTGGGGTGCTTTTCAGGGGAGAGAAGAAGTCGTACGAAGACAATTACATCTACAGGAGGTTAAGCCGAGGAAGGGTATCCCTGGTGATGAGGTGTCACAAAGTGTGGCAGGTGATGTATTTGTTGGTGAGGGAGATGCGCAAGAAGGCCAAGAGGGAGACGAAGTAGTGTTGGGAGAGTGTGGGTTTCAAGTGTAAGGTGCATACTGGTATGGAAATGAAGGCCAATGAAGTGCAACCCCTAGAGATGGTGCTGCCTATGGATATGAATGGGGGAAGTCGTACAAAAGGCATAAGGGGGAAGATATCTCTGACTAGGTATTAAATAAGATAATGGATTTCAGTGGTTTCATGGGTGTCTCATACATAGGTTTCGAGGAGGTAATGGTGCTGTTTACAGCAATTGAAAATCAACATAGGCAGGCAGAAGTTGGGGGAAAGAAGAATAGGAAATTGCTAAAATTGATCTAGAGCATGAATGATCTGGGCGCTAGCCCAAGTGGTAGTAGTAGTGGGAGAAGAAGGGGAATATGGGCAAGCATAGGTGATCCATAAAGATAAAAGCATATCATGGAATGTAAGGGGGGTGAAAGAGAAAAGGATTTGTATTAAAGAAGCCCTTAAAACTGGAAACCAGATGTAATTATGATACATGAAACAAAGATGGAGGCTATAGGGGCAAGCGTAGGTGATCCATAAAGATAAAAATCATATAAATCATATCATAGAATGTAAGGGGGGTGAAAGAGAAAAGGATTTGTATTAAAGAAGCCCTTAAAATTGGAAACCAGATGTAATTATGATACAAGAAACAAAGCTGGAGGTCATAGGGGCAAGCGTAGGTGATCCATAAAGATAAAAATCATATCATGGAATGTAAGGGGGGTGCAAGTTAAAGAGATAAGGATTTGTATTAAAGAAGCCCTTAAAATTGGAGACCATATGTAATTATGATACAAGAAACAAAGATGAAGGTTACAGGGGGAATAGAGTTGATGGATATCTTGGTGTAAGGGAGGTGGGGTGGGTCTCAATTCCTGCAAATGGGGCAGCCGGTGGAGTGTTGTTAGCCTGGACAAAGGAAGTTTTGGAAATGAAGGGCAGTGTGATAGGGAGTTCTGTTATATCAGTGGTGTTAAAGTATAAAGAAGGGATTGGGGAATGGTTGGTGTCAACAGTATAACTTTCAACTGATGGACAGCTCTTAAATGTGATGTAGGCAGAATTAGGTAGTGCAAGAAGGATGAACCTTTGTGCATTGGGGGGGTTTTAATGTCATAAGATTTAGGGAGGAAAGTTGTAGGAAAAGAGTTCCAAGGTCCATGGCTGAATTTAACAATTTTATAAGCAGAAATCAGCTGATCGAGATTCCTTTGATCGGGGCAGGTTACACGTGGTCAAATAACCAAGAAAGACCAATCATGCCAAAGCTGGATAGATTTCTAATTTTCGCAAGGTTGGAAACAGGTTTTTCCCATCTAAGCACTCTCACTCTCCCTAAACCTGTTTCAGATCATGTTCCCGTCTTGCTGGATTGAGAAGATAAATTTAAACGGGCATCCCCCTTTAAATTCTATAATATGTGTAGCATGGTACAAAATATCGTATCGACCGATACAGTCGATACGTATTGTGTATCAACCTGGTCGATACGATACATACCCATAGGATACGATAAATGTTAAAAAGGCACCGTGCCGAGCGATACGGTTCAACAATTTCAATTTATCGACTGTATTGATTGATACAGACGATAAGAACAAAAAGAAAAGAAAAGAACAAAAAAAAGAGAGTAGAAGCTCTCATTCACTTTGATAGTTCTCCTTAACCCCAAAACCATTTGAAAAACCTTAAAAGTCATTCAAATACTTACAATTTCAACCTAAAATATTTAGGCTCCGTTTGGTTTGACATAAAACGTTTTCACATGGAAAATGTTTTACAATGTAAAATGCTTTCAGGAAAATTGAATTTTCAGCTGTTTGGTTGGAAGTTAGAAACTAGAATGGAAAATCAGTAGTTTTCACTTTCTTGTGTTTGGAGTACACGAAAATAATCACAGAAAATGACTTGCAACTTGTTATCATCTGTTTTTGTCAATCTGAACCTGCTAAAATACATGATAGGTTCGAACGGGTTGCGGGTCGGATTTTATCATACCTTTGATGGTGCTCTGGTGGTAATATCATCGTTATGGTTGGTACATTGTAGTGATGGTGCCACCGTTGCCACCAAAAATGGTGGTGCTGATGATGAGTACAATTTAGTGGTGTTATCGTTGTTGGAGGTGATGGTTGTTTTGTCAAAGCCAACAATAGTGGTGCCGCCACCAATGGTAGTGGAGATGACTGTGACGTTACCGCTTGAAATGATCATAGCGGTGGTAGTGATGATATGGTAGTGTAGTACCATTGTTATATGTGAAATTCATGTTGTGCGTAATGGTATGCCGCCACCAAAAGTGGTGGTGGTGGTAGTGGTGGTGCATCACTGCTAGAAGTAACGATAACAACGATAATGTAGTGGTGATGAACATGTTGTAGTGACGGTGTACCACCATCAAAGGTGGTCGTGGTGGTGGTGGTCGTGGTGATGTCACTAAAGGGGGTGGAGGTAGTTACACATGTTGATGATGGCTTTGATAAACTAAAATGAAAAGAAAGTACTTCAGTGGTGTTGACTCCATTCAATCTTGATTTTTTGGAAAAAGAGAATTTTAAAAGGTATGTCATTTTCCAGAAAATAGATTTTCCGATGAAAATGTTTTCCATATCCTATTTTACATTGAAAAAAACGGAGCCTTAGTTAGTGCGTGCAAAAGCTTAGGGGTTGCGGATCGAACCCTAAATTTGTTCTGCAACTACATATTTTGCCGGTATGATATTTACAGTGTTTTTTTCATTATAAATCATCCTTTTTTAGTTCAAATGCTAGATTTAGGTGTACATTTGATAGATCTATGGATTTCAAGTGAAATCAATATAGTGAAATCAATAGATCTTGATGGTTGTTTTGTTGCAAAAATTAACCCTTTTTGGGTTTTCAAAAAGTTGCGAATTTTTTTTTTAAGAAAATATCTTTACAAACCTTATGTTTAAGGTTGATTTTTTTATATGATGAGTTTGGGGCTGATCTATTAACCCTATAATTCATCTATATTTTTTGTGAAAATAAATATTTTTAAATTAGTTTTGTGATAAAACAGTAATAAAAAATATAAAAAAAAAATTATTTTATAAATAAAATGTGTTCAAACTTTCTTTTTTTTATTTATATTATGTAAATCCATCATTGAAAAACCTTAGTTCCATAGATTTATATAGTAAATAAATAATTATAATATTAAACTTAATTTATATATTATTTTAATAAAAAAATTAAAAAATAAAATTTTTGACCTCTTTATATTACAGTTTTTAATAACTATCTTTTGCATGTTATTTCAACTATAATTTATTTTTAACATCTTTAAATTCATGTTTTTAATAATGCAAACGTAAAAAAGCCATCCAGCAGGTGGGAATCCCAATGTGGAGAAGTGTTTGAATTGCAGTGAAGGTATCAAGGGCTGTAGTAGAGCACCTTAAGAATTCAAAGGAGAAGGAAGAGGTTGCTATTGAAAGGGAAGCTTTGAGGAAGAGATTAGCAGGTGAGCCATCTAATGGGATTGCGAGGGAGAGGGGAAAGAGCATACATATACAGGAGGATGTTGGTGGTGGTGATGACACCACTTGAGAGAGAGCAATATGATGTTGTAGTGATGAGGTCTATATATGATATGCATCAGAGAAAGAGAGAGGAGGTGTGGATGTTAGAAGTACTCCTAGTAGAGGTGCTGCTACTGCTGGCAGGGTTGGGTATGGTTTGATGCGCAACACAAGTGTCAAAGAAGCTTTCGAAAAAATGGTTGGCCAGTCCAAGAAGGCTAGGGGATACAGTTTAGAGGAGATGGATCCCTCCGCTTACAGAACTAGAGATGCAATGCAACATAGGCTAAAGGATGTTTGGCATCCAGGAAAATGGACGAAGAATGTGAAGCAAGACCTCGGTAGATGGTTCATATACAGTAACATCCTACCAAATGCAGCAAACAATCCATATTATTAGACCATGATTGACGAGATTGCTAAAGCCAAACTAGGGATGAGGGACTACCCCATATGAGATATCAAGTCCCATACTAGACGTTAAGGTTGAGGAGATATGGACTTATATGCAGTCATTTATGAAGAAATGGGAAAAATATGGAGTGACAATTATGTGTGATGGTTGGACAAGGTCTACCAAGTTGTCTATTATAAACTTCTTAGTGTATTGTGATGGAAAGGCAATCTTTCACAAGTCAGTGAATGCATCTAATTTAATAAAGGATCACCAGTGCATCTTTAAGTTGATGGATGGGATTGTAGATGAGATTGGGGAGAAACATATTGTACAGGTTGTCACTGACAACCAATCCTCATTCAAGAAACCAGGATCATTATTGATGCAAAAGATGAGGCATTTGTACTGGACACCATGTGCAGCACATTGTATTGATCTGAATCTTCTGACGTTACGCGACTTTGGGGAGAAGAAACTGGTTAATGGGGTGATTGAAAAATCCAAGAGGTTGACGAACTTCATCTACAACCATAATAGTGTTCTCAATGTAATGAGGCAGCACACTAGAGAAGAGCAACTTAGGCCTGGGATCAAACGGTTTGCAACAAATTTTATTACCATTAATAACATTACTCGGGAGAAAGCAAGCCTAAAGAGTATGTTCCTCTCCGATGAGTGGCAAGGATGTCAGGCCGCAAGGGAACCTATTGGAAAACAAGTTGAACAGATTATCCTCAATACCACATTTTGGTAGAATACATTGCTGGTATCAGAGATACACGGCGTCATCGTGAAAGTATTGAAGGTGATGGATGGAGAGAAGCATGCCATGATGGGTTACGTATACGAAGTTGTTTGAAGATCAAAGCTAGCAATTTAAGCAGCTGACATTACAAGTGTTATTCTAAGACTATTGATAGAGATGAGAGAGACAACTCATACAGAACATCCATGCAACAGGTATAACCAATTAACCATTAGATTTGATATCATTTATATATTTAATCATATTCCTAATTCCTACTCATTGTAAGCTGGAGAATGAATAATAATGTGTTCTTATTTTTTTCAGCATTTTACCTCCATTCGACATACCCTTATGCTAAAGACCTTGGAAGCAATACAGAGCTAATAAGTGCATTCCAAAGGGTAATTTTGAAGCTGGAGAGTGATTTAACCAGATCTAATGCGGCACTCAATGAAGTAAACATTACCTTCTATTTTAAGTAAGTCACAAGTCTAGCTCATAAATAAATAAATTATGATTGATTTAACAATCTTTGTTACGAAAAAAGTAACAATCTCTTTCTCTAATTAGGAGAAACTATTTAAAGATGTTATGTATGGATTTGGTGATCAAGTTGCTAGTAGGGCCCAGACTTCATCAAACTAAGTATTAGAAAACAATTGAAAAACTTAATTAGCTATTCAGAAGGATTATAATTTATATGAGACCAGAATTTTTGCATTTGACTATTTGCAGTTCAGTGATGGTTTTTGTATAGCACTGATGACCCCAACTTGAGGAGAGTGGCACTAAGATTCCTATCACAAACAGCTTCATCTAGTGGATGTGAGAGGAACTGGAGTACTTTCTCTCTCATCCATACTAAAGTGTGAAACCGTCTAAGCTACGCAAAGTTGAAGAAGTTGATTTTTGTGCATTACAATATGAGGCACCTCCAGAAACAAAGTTGGAGAGGTGAGGGATTCAAGCCTATTGATTTGAATCACATATTTGAAAATGACAACTGTTACCGAATGGCTGAATAACCCAGAAGAAATAGTTCTAGATGAGTCAGTGCTATTGAGGGGCGAGCTGGGGGAGGTGCAAAAGTAGTGTCGGTGTTGGTGTTGGTGTTGGTGTTGATGTTGGTGCTGATGCAAGCAATAGTGCAGCCTATGCAGGAGTAGGGAGTAGTGCAAGAGTAGGTGCAGGGTCTAGTAGAGGCATGCCTAAGCCTGATGAGAGGAAATAAGTGAGACAACGGAACACTACCGGGACTGGGATAGATGATGATGAGGCATTTGCGAGAATGATGAGATCACCTGGGAGGCGTGATGATGAGTAGGATGACACCACCATCCCTGATGATGATGGAGATGAGGAGGATGATGATGATGGCAATTATGGTGGGTATGATGGTGGTTCACAACCACAGGGTGAAGGAGAGGAACATGGGATGAAGCTAGTGTTGGGCCTAGGCATGGTGGTGGCACAGAGGAGCGACGATTTGATCATGCCACCCAAGATCAAGACGACCATGAGTCCCTTGATAGTAGACCGCCTATCCAGAGTCAGTACCAATGCTAACCATGTCAACACCATTCAGGACATGGACATCGGCGACGAGGATCCTATGATATGATTCAGCAACCGCTGCATGGATTGGATGCGATTATGCAGGGGGTTGATATGATTAATGTTAGGATTTCTAGCATATTTGGTGGTGGACCATATTCGGGTTCTAGCCGGAGATCTTCCTTTAGTTATAACCAGGAGGGCTCTACATCATCATACGACTATTGTTATGGACATGGCCAGGCGGGATCATCGGCTTATCAGCCTACGTATGGTTATGGATACGTGCCATATGGCACTGGCACATCGTCATATCAGCCCGATTCTTGATATATACATGGCCAGGAGAGATCATCATCACACTCTTCCTCGTATGGATAGATGGGGCAGCATACTAAACTTGGGAGTTATATTGGATGCACTACAGCCTAGTATGAGCAGTTTAGGAAAGATTACGAGGCTTGGTACCAATATTACATGGATTGGCAATCATACTGTCAGCATGTTCAGCATTTGCATCCAGTACCATAGGGAGATTTTCAGTTTTGGCTTTAGGAGAGTGATGTCGAGCCTACACAAAACTCTGTAGTACTGATGCTCTTGTGTTGGTGGTCCTTTACTATTTGGATGATTATATTCATATCAAGTAATGGAGTTTTACTTCATTTTTTATGTTTGAAGTTTGAACTTGCTTATATGTCGTAGAAGTTATGACTTACAATTGGTTACATACTATTAGTTTGTTACTACTTCTTATTCTATGAAGTAAGAATATTCCATAACATACAGTGGCGGAGACAGTGGGCGCCCCCTCGAGCCCAAAAAAATCTGTATCTAATCCCATTTTAAGTTTAGTTCCTCATTCGTTATAACCACCTACCAAAGAGAAGAGTTCTAATTGAAGTCAAAGATAGTACTAAAAGCTTAAAACTCAAAACGTCCTATTTGATTAATTTATTTTTAATTACTAAAATTCAGTTACCCAAAAAAAATGACTTCTCGATAGGATTAAGCTATGAGCCCCAAGTTATTTCATCTTTTTGGTAAGTTCCCACTCTCCCCACCTTTTTGTTAAGCAAGGCTTTTCCTTAATTACCTAAGAGGTTCAAGAGTTGTTTTTAATACCCAAAAAAAAAGTAAGAACTAGAAAAAGAGATCTTAACAAGTATGAGGGACTCTATCATTTATAAAAGGGAAAAAGAAGAGATTCCCTATAGGTTAGTAATAATTTTTGTCTTTATTTTTTATATATTTAATTTTTTTTACTGATAGATTAAAATAATATCAAAACTTCATCCCTTAGTATTTTTTTTTCTTTATTCAGTCAATTTTCAATCTTGAACCTGCCTTTATTTTTTTTAATTTTTATTTTGTTGCCATTTTTTTCCATCACCATAATAGTTCAATTGTGGTTTATAAAAAAAAATGATAGTGAAACAATACACATTTTTTATTTTGCATTTTATTTTTATGTTTTTCTTTACCCAAATGTTCTTAATCAACTCTTTTCAATTTTTAATTTGTTTCTATTTTTTATATTTTCTATTCTCTTTCTTTACCGAATAGTTCCTCAATCTTTAACTATTTTCTACATTTTAGTTTTTATTTTTTCCTCCTTCCATTTCTACCACTTAATAGCTTAATAGTAGTTTATTAAAAGAAAAGATGCAATCATACATTCTTTGTTTCTGTATTTATTCTCTTTACTAAATCGTTCTTCTCATTTTTTTAATTTAATTTTGTAATTTTTTCTTCTCACTTGTGACAAAAGCTTAACTTTTATAAAATTTAAAAGTAAAAAATTGAATAATACTTTTTTAGAATCTAAAATAGCTTTCATATCTT
>JAUPMG010027232.1:0-28851 GCA_031762675.1 Pachysandra terminalis | reverse complement strand
CGGATCAGAGATGGGACAACCGGATGTTCCTGGGACACATAGAACCCAAATTCACCTGAAGTTACTTTGTGGGACACTTAACAGATCACGTAAATATTGGCATACTACATTACATTGCATTTCATTTCTTGATTGAGCATACATTAGGCCATATGTGTGATCATCCTCGCATCATACTCATATCATATCACATGTTATTGATATCTGTTGTCTTATCGGTGTTTTGGATTTGTGTCGTATATGCCAATAAACTGGTTGAACTGGATCATGCTTGCTGAGTACCCAACTCACGCAACTCATTATGTTGCAGGTCTTTATTGAGAGATGGATTATCGTGGTTCATTCTATTAGTTCTTATTTCAGTTCTCTTATGTATTTCTGTTCAAACATTATTATTGTTTCGGGTTGTAATAGGGATCTTCTGAAGCCATTATTTTCTTTAGATGTTATTTAGATCTTTATGTATTATTTTTGCTTCCACTACTCTGTGAGATGAATAAATTCGGCATTTTATTTCATCCTTTCTTGGTTATGATGATGTCGATCTGCGGTCCAGAAATGGATCCCGAAGGTCTCACCTCGAGATCCGTGCCATCCCACCTAGGGATTCAGGTTATGGGATCTGGGGCGTGATATGAGAATAGGCTGGGAAAGAACTGAGTAATATAATTAATAAGGTTAGATTCATGTAACACTGTTGACAATTTTAAGTAGATAGAAGAATGTATTTTGTGAACTCGAACTAGAATATATGGTACTAACTCAAGTGGGAATATGTGCAGGCCAAGAAAATAATTAGACGAGTGTTGATTACAATGGTAAAAACTTCTCATACATCACTTACTGAATATGACTAGTGGTGTGTTCTGTAGATCTTTGAATCTAATTTATGTAGAGGTTGAGGAAATACTAAATGGTGATTAAGACTGAGACTAATCTGATAAAAAGATAAGATCTGTTTAGATCATTGGTATTGAATAATAAAAGATTTATGAATAAATTTGATAGAAGTTAACAACACAATGAGGACAGTAGAGTTAAGGATATACCATAGGCAGAATCGTGTAAATGTGAGAAAATGAATTGATCTGATTCAGACAATGACTCGTGATAAAATTAAGAATTGAATTGCATGAATGCAAATAATGAACTAAATCATAATCAAAAACTGGATTACGAGATGGCTATGAACTTAAAGGCACAATGTTAAGAACTATTATTAATTATCATAATCCACTTTAAATATTCCATATTTATTCACTGGTTTGTGTTTCTGAGTAAATACCCAGTTATTGTGGGTTTACTCGCGGCTTTATATCTCACCCTCGTGGAATTTTGTTTTTCAGGTTGTGCTGCTCACTCTTATAGATAGCTGGTGGGCTTGGGTAGAAGCTTCAGCTTTGTAAATGGTTAGTAAGAATCCTGGTATGGCATATCTATAATTTATTTATTATTTAGATTTGTCTTTTGTAATTCACTTTTTTGCCACCTCCTGTGGAGGGGGTGAGAGTTACTTCACTAGATTCTAGTTGGTGACCCTTGAAGGGTATACCTTGGAATTGGGTTGTGAAACAGTGGTATCAGAGTCTAGGATTTAATAAATCTTAGGAATAAAGTAATAAGAAGAATAGAAAGAAATAAGTGTAATAAGATTACAAAGAATACTTATAGAATTTTAAAGGTAACTTAAGTTAGGGGTAGATATGTAAAGGATGAGATTGAGGGTTGTTTGTTGGTTGTGCATCCTTAAGTGTTACTTTCCTAGAGGTACTGAAGGATAGGAAGCACACTATTCCTGAAGGCTTGAGGATTGAACTTTAAGGATGTGATGTTTGGTGAGTATACTAGGTTGGAAGGTCCAATGGGATACAACCACCAAAGGCTCGCATGGTGTTCATTGCTAAAATGTATATAAATATGTATAACCCTAACAATGACCAAGTACCTCCATAAGTATAAGGGACGATGTATTTGCAAGTACATCCATACCCTAGAATTTATGAAAAGGAAGGTGTGTTAGCATAATTATAAAGAACGATTAAAAGACACATATGATGTATTTATAATAGTTTAATTCCAAAGAGGAATTTCAGCGAAACAAGATGAAGATGATAAGTAACTTAATGAAAACCTTTGTGTTGAGTACATGACTTGTTTATGAGTGCTGTTACGGATTTGTGGTATTTCATTGGTTAGTGCTACAGTAGTGGCTCGCATAGTGATGGAGGTCTGATTCTGTAAGATTTGAACACGTGTGACTATATAAGATGATTGGCATTACTAGTTGAGGAAGATTCTGTTTATGGTTTATTGGGACTGTGGAGTCCAACTCCGAATGGGTGTCACGTGGGCGGGTGTCATGTGTATGAGACCGTGAGAGGCTGGCAGGCTACGGATACTGGCAAGTTACGGATGCCGAGAGACCGGTGTGGCACACAATGGATTGAGCAAAAGTTCTAGCGACCCGAAATTTTTTGAAATCTAGAAAGGTATTTTAGTCATTTAACATGTGAACAAGGTTGGACCAGTGAAATTAGCCCAGAGAAGAGTGGATCATGGTGTGAGTGAACCCCAGACTTAAAATTAATTTTTTATACCTTAAGAGTTGGGTTAAATCACCATTTAAGTGAAAACCCAAAATGAACAGAAACAAACAGACCCTTAACTTACCTTGAACCTATAAATAGGGCCCTTTGTCTCATAAACCCTATTTGGCTGAGATTTGAAACTGAGAGAGGGAGAGAGAGGAAACCCTAGAGCTTGAGAGGGGATTTTCATCATCAAGGCAAGGCAAGGCAAGGAAGGGAGATGGCACACCAAAAACTGAAGGGGACGCGACAACAGAAGATGGAGCGCGAGGAACACATGGCTACAACGAATCAAGGCAAGTAATCTCCCAATATTTTGGGTATTTGGGCAAAAGCCCATATACCAGTTTTATGTACAATTTCTTAGCACTATATATTATAGAACTGAATGTATAACATGTTGAATCAAGCATCATATGTAGCTTTATTATGGATAACTAAGATTAAGGCTAAAATCCTAAAACTAGGGTTCATGAATTTAACTTTACATAAATGCACTTTAAATTAATGCATAAATGGTTTAGAATGAGTAGCAACATGTTTTAGGATGTTTTTGGTGTGATTTTAGAACTTATTGAGGGATTAGAATGACCCAGGGTTGTAGTTTGGGGGATTTTAGAAACCCATATCGAGAGATCGCCGTCCGTCGGCGGGTGGTCGGTCCACTGATCGACCCACCGACGGGGATTGTTAGACCTGTGGCCGTCAGCGGATCTCATCGGTCCACCGATGAGCCACCGGCGAGATCGTCGGAGGGTGGTCGGTCCACCGACCAACTCACTGATAGTAACCTACCTGTAGCTTTTAGAGGCCATCGACGGGTGTGGTGCACGACGTACCCACCAGCAGGAGCCAACCTCTGTAGCTCGGGGGCCGTTGGAGGGTCCCATCAGTCCACCGACCAACCCACCGACAGAGACAATCTTGTGGCCGTCGGTGGATCCAATCGGTCCACCGATGAGTCTGTCAGTAGGTGGTAGGTCCATCAACGTACCCACCAACCACTGGACTTAATTGACCTTTTAGAGGGGGGTCGGTTCACCGACCAACCCGTCAGTAAACTGAAGGACCCATCGATGACCCATCGACGGGGTGTGTTTAAGGGATTTTTTAGGAGAACTTTGGGGGGACTAATGTGGACCACTTCCACTGATGGGCCCACCAAAAGAATGTTGACATTTGTGAGTGTTTAGGAGACCGGGAAGGACTAGTCTATCAACTAGGTTGTCGACCAGACGTACTTTGAGTATTAGACCTTGTGGCTCGTGAGAGGAGATCTATGGATGTATAATGTAATTGTTTAGAGTTGGGTGTGTATGGCTACAACTTGAATGCCACCACTATGTTCATAGGACCACCGATCGAGTGGCGGATGTGTAAGTTGGACTAGGGTTGACACTGAACCTTGGTGACTGTATGGATTCGTTGAGACTAGTGTAAGATCTGTTAGTGAGGTCTGAGGATTAGTTGACACCTACCTAAACTTGAAGAATAGAATAGGGGACATTATGGATGTAAGCACCCAAGTAATATTTGTGGTGTCAGATAACTTAAAGGCAAGGACTTGACCCTATGTAATGAGGAAAATGAAATTAATGAGATAACAGTTATTAATAACTTCTGATCAAATAAAAGAGCAATGATGAGATGTAAGGCTGAGGCCTAATCCATAAGTGAGATAATTCACTCATAAGTAAGAATGTGCATAATACTTGTAATGAAATAAGTAACCTATGAGTACAAATATGATATTACATAAATGCAAATAATATATGGTAGAGAATCATGTTTATGCATGCTTATGTATTAACATAATGTATGGCAGTGAGAGGTATTACAAGTAATTATCTCAATCATCCTGGATTACTAGTATGTGATGCGTAGTATTCACAGTAATGTGAGAAATTGTGAGAGTACATGTTTGATGTTTATGCTTGATGATAAGCATAAGACATAGTTTTGTGATGACAAGACAAATGCTGTAAGTCCTTGAAAATACGTGGTTGAGTTTATTTATTTATTTATGAATAAGTATAGAATGAGATTATGTTGTCTGTGGACAAGTATGAGCATGAGGTATGTGTACAGAGACTTGTGATTGTCTCTAGAATGTGTTGGACATTGAAGTGCAAAGCCATGATGTATGGTGATCTGAATGGTTGTAGATGTTTTTGTAATGGCGTGTTTTCCATTTGCTGAATTTAAATAAATTCAGTCCAATTGGAATAACCATTCGTATTGCATATTGACTTCACGATCGAGATGACCATATTAAAGATGAGCTCTAGAATGAGCTACACTTGGTTAATAAAAATAACGACTGCCTTAAGAGGCGAAACGGGAAAGTTTTGTGAGATGCCCAGATGGCCTTGAGAGGCAAGACTAGGGTGAGGACCAGAGATGTCCAAGATGCCCGAATATTATTTTATTGTTTATCTACTTGTAGCAGTGGGATGTGATGCTACACGGGGGTAGCTCTTGGTGACTCTCGCAGACTCATCCCTTGATGAAAATAAAGGTGGGACATGAGTTCCTATGGGTTGAAAATCCCTGAAACTGTGTTGTACTCACAGAATCCACTGTTGCCTTAGTCCGAATGGGTGCATCTATTCTCAAGAGATACATGGTGGCACATTCGGGATCAAGCGTGAACATACAGTGAGCATAGTATCGGTAGCAACATATCTTGTGTTTGTGATTGAATTGTGAATTGCATAAAAAGGGAGACTTGACTCTCTTGAGATTGAGCATGGAGCATACTGCATCATACTAGTATGTATATGTGAACGGACTAGTATGCATGTTACCAAACCCATTGAGTATAGATGAGAGAACTGATAGTATGCTGATTGTGGTGATGTGTTTGATTGTTAAGATACATAGTGAATATTAAAGGTAGAAGACAATAGTTGTTTTATGTAGAACTTGGCATATGTGAAACAATGAATTATATGGGTGTTTGGTGAGAACAGACCGAGGAAAGAACTGAGTAATATAATTAATAAGGTTAGATTCATGTAACACTGTAGAGAATATTAAGTAGATAGAAGAATGTATTATGTGAACCCGAATTATAATTTATGGTAGTAACTCAAGTGGAAATATGTGCAGGCTAAGAACATAATTAGACGAGTGTTAATTACAATAGTAAAAACTTCTCATACATCACTTAGTGAATATGACTAGTAGTGTGTCCTGTAGATCTTAAAATCTAAATTAGGTAGAGGTTGAGGTAATACTAAATGGTGATTAAGACCGAGACTAATCTGATAAAAAGATAAGAACTATTTAGATCATTGGTATTGAATAATAAACGCTTTTTGAATAAATTTCATAGAAGTTAACCACACAATGAGGACAGTAGAGGTAAGTATATACAACAGGCAGAATCGTATAAATGTGAGAAAATGAATTGATCAGATGCAGGAAATGACTCATGATAAAATTATGAATTGAATTCCAAGAATGCAAATAATGAACTAAATCATAATCATAAATTGGATTACGAGATGGCTAAGAACATAAAGGCATAATGTTGAGAAATATTATTAATTATCATAATCAACCTAAAATATTCCATATGTATCCATTAGTTTGTGTTTCTGAGTGAACACCCAGTTATTGTGGGTTTACTCGCAGCTTTATACCTCACTCTCGTGGAATTATGTTTTTTAGGTCGTGTTGTTCACTCTAATAGATAGCTGGTGGCCATGGCTAGAAGCTTCAGCTTTGTAAATGGTTAGTTAAAATCCTGGTATGGCATATCTATAATCTATTTATTATTTAGATTTGTCTCTTATTATTCACTTGTTTGCCACCTTCTGTGGAGGGGGTGAGAGTTACGTCGTCAGATTCTAGTAGGTGACCCTTGAGGGTTATACCCTGGAATTGGGGCGTGACATTAAGTGACCCCAAATGCTTTTAAAATCACACACATACCCTTAAAGCCTATTCTTATTTAGAGAACCCACCTAATTAGTAAATTAAACATATTGTTCATTTTAATCCTTCACTATTAGAATAATGGTCCCTACGGTTTGTTGTTATTATAACCAAGTACTAGTTCAGTTAATTCGACACAGAGCCCTTTATAATTAGTTGCAAGTGAATACTATTGCTACTTATAATTAAATTATATTAATTATAATTTAAAGACAGAGGTCGCTACAGAAGTTGTCCCAACATACATCTTCTCCTTCCATCACTTCAAAAGTAGTCTTCTACCATTTTCTAGCTTCCTCTTCTAACATGAATACTGCAAACCTAAATTTCTCTCCATCTTCACACATCATCACTCCAAAAATGTGGTCTAGAAGGTCCAACCAATTTTGTGCCTCCATCAGATCAAATGTTCCCTTAAACACCATAGGTCCTAACTTCTTAAACTTCTCTATAGCCTTACTTGTATGGTTCTCCTGGGGTTGAATAACATTAGGACACTAATTTTTTTGCCTCATGATACTAGCCATCGCACCCAAGGTCTTATACAGAACAACCATATGTGAGTTATGTTCCCCTCCGCCACCTGATGAACTAGCACCAGTGGTACTTACTCCTCGTCCTCTGACGATTTTGAAATCAGATGGTAGAGATAAGACTAACATCTCAAATAAGCACAACTACACGCATACCACACTTGACATGATGTGTTAGCCAAACAACCATGTCCTCGTCCACACAACATCCAACGAACAAAACAAAAATTAAAATTAAAATAAATTTAGACTCTGATACCACTTTGTCACATTCAAACTCTAGGGTACTCCATGAAACCATGGCTAATCCCCCAAAGTCCTAGAATGCAACTCTCACCCCTCCTTTACATACTCTTAAGAGGTAACATACCACAATCATATATATCAAACATTATCAGTGGAAGCAATCACGTATGAAAGTATCAACTAAACATATTCATAATAGAACTATCAAAGTCAACAAGTCCATGGGTAAACATAATCCCATCAATATAGTCTAACTCCATGTTTAATACAACCCATAACATCAATGACTTAAGACATAACCCAATCTTTCATTTTCTCTTCCATTCTCGTCATCCGATCCATCATCCAAGTCCAATCACCTCATAGCAGGTCCACTTGAAATGTTTAGGAGTCAAAAGGCTTGAGTTACAACCTCAGCAAGTACAATGTACTAACAAGTAGAATCATGAATAGTGTTTCCCATGGATGCATTCCATTCCATGGTATATGCATTGGTTGATTAATTGTATGCAATGACATAAACAGTTAAACCATTATCCCAAGCAAATGGTAAATAAAAATGAATGCAATGCAAATGAATGCTGGTACAACTAACACCCCTAGATATCCACATTACATCCCCACTAAGATCACCGATGCATCTTATCGATCATATGTACCAATTTTGATTAAGATTAAGAGCGGATCTTGTGTGTACAACACAGTTTTAGGGATTTCCAACCCATGGGGCTCTTGTCCCACCTTTATTTTTGATCTAAGGTCGGTAACCAAGGCAATCTTTCAGCCTTAGTGGAACATACCAGTTCACAATTATCTGACAGATTACTCTCACCACATACGAATGTATACACCCAAATCCGGGTTATATAAACATATGTGTTCAATACATCCCTCATATATACACCAAGTCCAGGTTATATATGAGTATCAATCCGAGACAAGGGGTAGCTAATGTCACGACTCAAAATTAAGGTAATTCACATGGAACCCTTAAACCATGACTCTCACCCCAACTGAGATCGAGAGTGACAGTCAACCAAAGAGCCAAAAGTACATAAATTTGGTAAACTTAAAGAAAAATACTTTACTGAAAATAATTAAAATATAACTAAGTTATTACATCCAAAACACTGAATGAAATAGCAGCGAGAAGGAAAATAATTACAACTATTTCCAAGTTTAAATCAAATCCCTAACCCTATACATCATATCTAAGCTAAGAAATAAACTGATAAATCCAAAAGAAAACTCTAAGTAGAAAATCACTTTACGCTTCATCAAATCCAGCAATGTTCACAAAAAGGTTATGGTTCATCATTCTCTTCAACTAAATTACCTGAAACTGCGCAAAGGCATCAGTTACACTTAGCCTAGTAAGTAAATCAATTAAAATATACCTTTAATTGGAATAGGGTCAATACCACTACCCAATGATATAACAAAAATAACATGCAAGCAATCATGATTATAATATAAGTAATGCAATGCAATATGAATGCTGGTTTAGTTATTAGTGAATGCAATGCATGCTCATGCAGAAATAAAAGAAAGGGGTGATCACCAAGTATGATCCATGCAAAGACATATGCTGTGCAACATACATGTTGTTTGGCATTCGATTAGTGTATGTTCCACATTCGATCTAAGTCCAATACCAAAGAATGTTCCACCATAGTGAATTCATCCCCCTTTATACAGTAATGTGATAATTGGACTATTCTATGTGCGAATCATAGTTTCTAGGACCTTCAACCTAGAGGTCACAAGCGTCTCTGTTATTTACAATCATAGGGAATATCCCAAGGGGTCACCTAGGTGTACTTCTCCTTTGTGCGCCATACATTAGCCGATCTACTAATAGAATTTCACATGACATCCGTCACGTATTATGATACGTTTATCTAGATGAAAATAATCTGGTAATATTGGGATCATGACTCCCTCAACCTATTTTAGTCCATCCGGGACTTCCTCACCCAATCATGATGTCCAAATCGTGATTTACTCAAGTCTGATAAGATCTTCTACAGATGTGAAGTCTGAAGGAAAAGTTTGGTACATGACCAAAATATGGTCATTGACCCAATTGGTTATGTTGTGCACATGTGGTGGTTGTGCACACTAACTAATCATGAATTGAAGTGTACAGTTGTGTAATAAGGCTAATTATGCATATATGAAATTTACATCATGGTACAAGTCATCATGACAATCAATTAAACTCAAGTAATCACGGTATACGATTTAAACATAATCAATTGTAAAACAATTAAATTAACCACCAATTCAAGTCACAAAATAATTATAATCATCATTCAATCAATACATTAACTCAGAAATCAACACACCACAACATTCAATTCAAATAACCCAACATGGGCTGACCGGCAGGCTGGCCTGCACGCCGGTTGGTCTGCCGGCAGCATAGGTAGGTCCAAACAAATTTGATTTAAGGTCTCTGGGCCGACCGGTAGGCTAATCGGCACACCGGTTGGCCATCCACCAGCCTAGACAGGGGCCAAATTAGGCTGGTGCAGGGTCTAAGGTCAACACTCTTTGGTATTCTTCATTGAGTCCAAGTTCCTCACACTGTCCCTTGGTACACATCACAAAAAACCCAAGGTGTAGTCTAGCCACTTGGTCACCCATCGGACCCCAAATGCATGAATGTCCATTAATGCATGCCCTCTATACATGATTTACCTGTGATGCATAACATGAATATTCCAAATAACATACTTTGATACATCATGCTCTCATAATCGAATAATGTAACACATGTCATTCATTATGAAGATTACTAACATGTAAAAATGACCTAAAACCTTTGAAATTATTTCTCCTTATTTTATTGTATTTATTTGGCTATTTATGCATAAGGTTAGTGTGTTTAAATTAACGTTAGGGTGTTTTCGTAATTAGAGAATTCTAGTTATTGGCCTGTATGTTATTAGCCTTTCTTTTTGGGGTTAACCTTGTAAGAAGATTTTCCCCAACCATTTGAACGCACGGAATGGGCGTTGAACTAGTTGTGGGGATGTACCCCAGGACGTGTCCCTATTGGAGCCGTTGAGGGAGGGAAGTTAGGGAGACGTTCCCTATACCTTCTATCTCACCTTTGTTCTCATCATTCAATCAGTGATTTGAATTGTGTTTTGAGAGAGAGAAACTGTACGAGAAGGAGAGTGAGGACTGTGAATCTGAAACCAACTTTGTTTCAGATTAGAAGAAGAGGAGAAGTACCAATCCAGAGCATTCCCAATCGTCTAGCTGTTACTCGAATCCAAGCACGGTAAGTAGCTTTTCTGGTTGTAATTCGTATACTTGTAGATGATGATCAGTTTTCACGTTTCAAGATTTAATATAATCGTTGGTTTTTGGAATGATTGAACTTCATAATATTCTAGATTTATGACTTTAATTCCTGAGAATTATTCTTCACGTGTTAGAAAATGATGAATTAATGAGTTCTATATTTACTTGTTTGAATTTTGATTGAATCACTATTAGATTCTATTCTTCTTGAATTTATACCGAGCTATATGATAGTTTGCATTCAGACTTGCAATTTGGTTTATCATGTTTTCCATATGATCAATGCATTTCGTTAGGTAAGAATTGAACCTAGAATGCCTAGTTGATGTCCTATGAAAAAACCCTAGTTACAAGAACCCAGAAAAATAGAGACGGCAGAGATAATTCTGTCACTATTTGTAACTTTGCGAACGAGTGCAACAGAGTGTGATCGAGCGCGGTGATGAGATCGAGCACAATGCGATCGAGTGCAATTGCACAGAGACAGAAACCTGGTGTGAGATTAGGAGAGGGTTTGGATGTCTTTTGGTTTGGGCTTACTAGTGCTTATTGATGGGATCAAGTCGGGTCTAGGGTCGAGTACCTGTAATGACTGTAACCTACTTGTTGCCCTCAGCACAAGCAACCAATTAGACACACTCCTTAGTTAGTCTACACTTAGGTGAGGATAGATGTTGAGACCTTGTTTAATTATGTGTTGTCATCATAGGAATGTGTAGGATGGGTCTCAATGGACTATTCGCGTGTATGGGCATGTGAATAGCTTCTGAGGGGATCTATCATCCATATTCCATAGGAGAAGGCATTCATACTATGTTCATGTGAAATGCTAAGTGTGCCCAGTTGGTGGGAAAGACATGGTTGCCTAGACCCATAGGTTGAAAGTCCTACAGAATAAGTTATGAATCATAGTTGGTTCATAAGTTCGACTGGACCTCGAGTATTGTACACTCTAAAATCAGCATATGGTGGGCTTTGAACCATGGGTTAGCGCTCAAATCGAAGACGGGACAGCCGGATGTTTGTGGGACATAGATCCCGAAACTTTGGTGAAGCTGCAATAAGGGACACTTATCATATCATATAAACATAGGAAAAAATCATATCACATTGCATTTCTTGATTGAGCATACATTAGGCCATCTGATTGTTCATTCTTGCATCATATTCATGTCATATCACATGCTATTGATTTTTGTTGTATTACCGTTTAAACTGGATTTTGTCATATATGATGTATGATTTGTTGATTGGATCGTGCTTGCCGAGTATTCAAAACTCACGCAACTTTCATGTTGCATGACAATATTGATGATGGACGTATGCAGTTCGTGATGAATTACTTATTGTTTATGTTCTTTTACTTATTTCTGTACAAACTTGGGTTATAATGATTGAGATGTAATAAGGCTCTTCTGAAGCCGTTAGTTTAGATCTTATTCAGTTTCTTATTGTACTTTGCTTCCGCTACTCTGTACGATCAATAAAATCAGTTTTTATTTCATCCTTATCTTGGTTTTGATGTTGTCAATCCGCGGTCCAAAAATGGATCCCGTAGGTCTCACCTCGAGATCCGTGCCATCCCACCTAGGGATTCGGGTTACGGGATCTGGGGCGTGACAAAACATGATAATCTCACATGATAATTCAATTATTAATTCATGGATCTAATATGCTTTGATCATGTAAAACAATTAGTTTAATCTCACATCAATAACATGCCAAGATGTAAATCATCGGTATACCGTCACCCTACCAGTCAACCTGCCAATGGAATTCGCTAGATACTTATCGGTGGCACTGGTGGGCACAACTCACAAAAGTAGATTCTATTGGTAGCTTGACCGGTATACCGGTCAAGCCTGCCAATGGATGTCGCACAGGGTGGCTAATCCGGTATACCGTTCCCACTGCCGACAGAGCCTCAACAATCATACCTTTTTCGGTAGACCGGCCTACCGACAATCAAACAAGCACATAGCGAGTATTCTATCAGTAGACATTGCTGGTATGCCGATCAGTGCTGCCGACATCACACAAATCAAGGGTTTCTGAGTTTCTAAGTATCACAATTACATTCTTATGCATAATTTCTCATTTTCTAACAATCCAACACACTAATACATGAATTCTTACATCATTCTAATGCAATAACACATAACACAGATCATATCTGAAGTACAAAACCATTACTCATAATCCAAACACGATTCCTACCAATTACACATTAGATCGAAACATCTACACACAAATTCTAAAATTAGGATCATCCAAGAAGGAAAAACACTATCCATGAGTTCTCCGGAAGTACACGTGTACTTACAAAGCGAAAGGCATAGAAATCCAATCGTAGAGCTTACTTAGCGATTCTCCAACAGTCTTCTTCTTCCTCTTCTTCTCTTCTTCTTAACCAAAGTTACAAAAGAAATTTAGGGTTTCTTATTAGGTTAAGTCTTCTATTCTTATTAAATCTCAGCCTTTAGTTGGATTTTCAAGTGAAATTGTTTAGGTGTAATTCACATACTAGTTATTCTATATATTATATCCAATAGAGAGCTTACGCATTAATCTCTTTTAATTCCGCTTATGTTACAACTTAAGTCTTAAGTTTTCAATATCTACAATTTAGTCCTTATTACTTATATTAAAGTTTCAGTTCATTACAAATGAATGGCTCACAGCGGATAATTCACGTTAGTGAAACCTCGGATGCGTTCCGTGATAAAAAACAAGAGTGGGGATTGTGCCAATTAGGTCGCAGCCCCTAGAAACTATGATGCGCACATAGAATAATCCTTTATCATGGCCTTGCATTTGGGGGATGAATTCACATTAGTGAGACATCTTAGGTGATTGGGTTTGATCTAGTGTGGGACATACACTACTCGAATGCCAAATAACATACATTTGCATTGCATATGATGGTATTTAAATCAAATGTAATGATTATATTTGTTTAGGTGTATAGCATGCATTGCATTCATTAATAACTGAACCAGCATAATATAATGCATTATACATCAATATTACATCATTATTGCATCATTCTAACATTCTTTTTTTGTCTATGGAATACCATTGGAGAGTGACATTGTCCCTAATTCAATCTTAAATACTATTTTAATTTGTTTATTTACTAAGCGAAGTTTAACTTATACTTTCGAGCAACATATTTCAGGACCTAAAGATGGAGGAACCATGGATTATTGTGATCAAGATGGAGGACAAACTTATGATGAAGTTACTGGTTTTAATGAAGAAATGGATTGAAGATTACCTTTGTTTTCGTATTAGGATTATTGGCTGTAATGTTTTAGTTTTCTTTTAGCACTAGTTAGGCTAAATTTTCATTAGATGATGGAGATTTGATTGGGAGCATAAGACTAGTAGTTAGTTTATTTCCGCTGATTAGTTTTATTGGTTAGATGTAATGGACAGATTTTAAAGTTATTTTCTTTATTTTTAATGAATTCTATGTTTTGGCTATGTATTGACTTCCACTCCCATGTGGAATGGGGATGGGGTGAGATTCTATTTCGAATCTTATAGGGCCTCCAATGAGATATCTAAGGTTTGGGATGTGATAAAGTTGGTATTAGAGCCTAAGTTTTATGTTTTCAATCAAATTCCATAAGTTCTTGATGTGTTGACGTTAAAAAAAATTTATGTGTGTTGATGTTTAAAGGTTTTTTGTGTGCTGATTTTTAAAAGTCTTTTGTGTGATTATTTCTTCATACTAACAAACTTGATTACTAATTTATGAATAAGAGAATGTATTTTCTTCCTTATACAGATTTTGATCATAGTACTTTAAAATGGCTAGTAGAAGAAGAGGAACTGTTGACACAAGCTCACAAGTAGGAGCTGATGATAATCATACTCACAATCAGAATCCTAAAAAAAAATAGAGATTCATAACTTGTTGGAGTTTATCGTGCATTAGGAGAGATGACCTCTGATGTGCGGTTTCGCAAGTACACGAAATCGTAGCAAGTAATAAAGTGATGAAATAGAGTGTCGAACCCACCGGGAATTGTTTTCTGCTAAATACAAAAATTACTATCCTAAATTCTATTTGGATAATCGAATAATGAGATGAGTTTTTAACTAACAATTAAAATTAATAACTAAGAAAATAAAATAATACGTTAAAATAATAGGTTAAAATACTAAGGCAATTGTTTTCATCATCGCCAATCTGAATTAAGCTCTAAATATTCATGCCATTGAATATTATAATCCAATTTGAAAGCGAAACTCCCTAATCTATCCAAAGGTCTCTCTCGAGCACCAATGAACATACCTCCACGCAATAACCCACGATATCTTTATGTGAATTTAAAAGCATGCAAGCACATTAAGTTCTATGGATTTTCATGCAAAGCTACATAAACCATGTCGATACCTCTATTAACATGTAGAATATGGTATTCTATCATAAGAAACTAACATTGTATATCTCCTCTTGGTCTCAATACAATTAACAAAAACAATTAAAGGGTGATCAAACATTCAATTGGATTAAGCACAAGGATAGAATACTCAAATATGAATTATAAATTCAGTACCAAAATAAAAGATTTAAAACTTCATGGCTAGACTACATCAAAGCCTTAGTAACAAAATTAGCTCATCATAGAGCTAAGAGTATCCATAGCTTTCTTCAAGAACATGAAAAATAACAGAAAATTAAAAAGAAAATAGAAAAGGGGTAAACTAGGATCTTCAAAGCTTGCTCACTTCCTCTAGCACACTTCCCACGTTCAACACTCTCCTTTATTTATAGAGTTTCATGGACCAACACTCCTTGAGAAATTGTTAATGGCAGCTTCCAATTTTGATTTGGTCTTGTCTTGATTTTATTGGTTGCTGGTTCCTTGGCTTCAAAGCATTGCCAAAAAACTTTCCTTTTAATTTGGTTATTTCCAAAAACGAATTTGCATCATCAATGGCTTCTCCTTCTTCATTGTTCTTTCCAAAATTAACAAAATTCTAAAAAACGCACCAAATATTTGATCCCTTCTAATTCCGAATCTGGTTCTTCTTACCAATTTGGTTGTTTGAAGAATTCCTTCCTTCCAAATCAGTTTTTTTTCATTATGTGATCTTTCCTCCTTGATCACCAACGTTGTTTTCCAAACATTGGTTTCCAAAACACACGAACAGGTCTATTCTCCCAAAACGAGTTGACTCGCTTGGACTGAGTTGACTCATCAGAAGTGATTTGGACTGGACTGGCTCGGTTGGTGGGTCGGGTCGCAACCTTGGATGGACCTTGGTCGGAATCGGGTCGGAATGTCTTGAGTGATCTGAATCGGGTTAGATTCCATTTTCGGTTTTTGATCCGGCTCGCCAGATCTAAACTGATTGATCTAATCTGACCCGTTTGCTCTGAACATATTAATCTAATCTGACCCGCTTGCTCTGAATCGGTTTGGATCTAATTTGCTTTGACCAGGATTGATCTCCAAAATTGGCTCTGAATTATTAAATTAAGCATAATTAACATAATAAAAATATAATGCAAAGATAAAATAAAATTGATAAATTCTAGGTAAACTGGAGAATTAAAAGTGAGAAAATATCAGATAAGTCATATAATTAAGGTTATAAAATGTGGTATTTTCATGACTTATTAGCCTCAATGAGGCAACGATCGCAAACTCAATCTCAATCGATGCCACAACAATCTGAAGTAAAACGGAATACTCGTAGCATTGAAAAGTTTAGGAAGCTTGGACCTGCTATTCTCAAAGGACAACTGATCTGATGGAAGCACAAACGTGGATTTAATCTTTGGAGCATATCTTCAAAGTACTCGAAATGGATGAACAAGGGAAAATTCGATTTTCCATATTCATGCTAGAAGGTGAAGCAAGGAGATGGTGGAAATCTGCCTTGACCATCACGCAAATTCAAAATTGGACTGATTTCAAGGTGAGATTCTACTTAGAGTATTTTCCTAAAACTGTTAGAAAGGAAAATGAGTTGGAAGTTATGAAGATGAAACAAGGATCCATGACTGTACCCGAGTAAACGGAAAAATTCATGGAGCTATCACAATTTTCTACATATGCGGTTGATGAGGAAGAAAAGAAGGCCTTTAGGTTCAAAAGCGGACTAAAGCCTAGCATCATGTCACGCCAAAATCCCGTAACACAAATCTCTAGGCAAGATGGTAGGGATCACGAAGTGAGAACTTCGGGATCAATTTCTGGACCGCGGATTTCCCATATCATAACAAGGCAAGAGATAACATAATCTCAATTTAATTCACATCAGAGTTGCGGAAATTACGAATTTATTACAATAGTCAAGTGAACTAAAATAGTGAACAAGCTTCAGAAGAGCCTTTATTACAAAATCTGAATACTAAAATCCCAACTGAGTTCATTAAAACTGAAAATAAAAACATCGTAAATAATTTCCAAGCATGAATAGCAGCATACGTCTATGATTCCAATCAACTCAATCTTAACCTGTAAATAAAAGTTACGTGAGCTTTGCATGCCCAGTAAGCATGATTCCGTCTCCAATTCTCATCCTTATACATGATTCAAGACTATTGACAAAACATAATAAAATAAACAAATTTTACACAATGCTGATATGATAGGAGTATGACACATGTAAATCATTCAAATGTTCTATTCTATGCTCAGTCAAAGAATACAATGCAATGTTATGAAAATGTCTACATTTACATGTTATGTTAAGTGTCCCTCATTTCAGCTTCTATAACACAACAATTCGGGAACAATGTCACCAGGAATAACCGGCAACTCCCTCTTTGTTCTGGGCACTAACCCATGGTACGAAGGGCACCATGTACTGATTTCATGAGCGTACAATACTGAAGGTCCAGCCGACCTTATGGAAACAACAATGATCCCATAACTTATTTCGTAGGCCTTTCATCCGACAGGTCTAGACAACCTTTTATTTCCACAACTACAAAATTATGAGCCTTTCTCAGCGGTCAAAATTATGAGGTCAGTGGACCAGCAATAATGCATTTTCTGGCAGTCATCCTGACCCTTGACGAAACCCTTGCCGTTAATGGTATTAACGACGTGCGAGGGGCACGCCGGGAATGATGAGTCCATTATCGGCGGTCAAGGACCACCGAGAATCAAAATTTCAAATGTTTTCTAAAAAAATATTTGACGACGCACTTGCAGACCACCGACAAATATTCAATATAAAAAAAAAACAGTAGCCATGGAAGAGAGAGAGACATTTGCAGGGTGGAGGAGTACGGTAGCGGAAGCAGCTACTGCAGAAGAGAGAGAAAGAGAAAGAGTGTGTGTGTGAGAGAGAGAGAAAGAGAGAAATTTGTAGGGCGGAGGAGGTTTGTGGTAGTGGCAACAACTGCGTCCACGGAAGCAGGTGCACTCGCGGCAGTGGCTACGTCCATGGTAGCGGCAGTGGCAGTAGTAGCAGCAGTTGCCGCAGAAGAGAGAGAGAGAGAGAGAGAGAGAGAGAGAGAGAGAGTTGCAGGGGGGAGGAGACGTGCAGCAGCCACAGCTGCGTCCACGGCAGCAACAGTTGCCGCGGAAGAGAGGGAGAGAGAGAGAGAGAGAGAGAGAGAGAGAGAGAGAGTTGTAAGGGAGGAGACGTGCGGCGAGATGACGACGTAGCAGAGCGTCCGACAGTGGTGAGGTGGTGAGGAAGGAGGGTCTTCTGTGTCTGAATAATGGAAGAGTGTTTAGTTGAAAAGAAATAAACAGAAAAGAGTTTAGAAGAAGAGAAGAAGAAAGGAAAAAAATATTATAATAATAAAAAAATAAAATTGGCTGACATGAATATAATAAAAAATAATGTATGTCCGGCGGTCTAGTCAGAACCGATGACCAATGTTAATTTCAATCCGAATTGGTCGGCGGTCCTTTCTTAGATTGCCGAGTAGTTCAATTTCAAACTTCCCGCTCTAGCATTTTTACTGTGCGAGAGGGGACCTTTCACGACGGTCCTATTAGTACCACCTAGAAAGTCCAAATTCAACTTTACCACCACTTTGTTTTGTCCACGCGAGAGGGGATTTCTCGGCGGTCCTACTAGGACCGCCGATAGAGGAGACATTGCACAGCTGTCCAATCCCGACTGCCGAGAAAGGTTAATTTTAGCCCTCGGCGGTCCCAATAGAATCACCTAGTATGCATGCATTAATTTCCATAGGATCCAAAAGATAGTCTCACTCAGAAACTATTCACGTGCCCATACATGTAGATAATCCGTTGAATTCCATCATTCACCTCCTAATGATATATAATCAATCCACCAAAAATTAAATTCCACTAACTGTTTCCAAGTTGGAAACTAATCTAAGGAGTGTGTTCAGTAGGTTAGCACGTGCTATGGGAGTCAAAGCAGGTTCCTCATTCAGGCTCATTGGCCTTGACCTTCCTTGTAATCCCAACATATCGCACCATGAAGCCCGAACCAAAACTGACATCCAAACCCTTAAATTCTCCCAAAATAGTCTTTCAGAACAGTCAATGATGTCCATATCAAATCCATTGGTGGGCTAGTCGGTGTACCGATGCCTACCGATCAACTTACATCCAGAAAATCTATTCACGGTCTGTAGGGTGGTCAGTGTACCGATACCTACCAACGTGTAACAGTGATCCCCTATCAGTAGGGTAGTCGGTGTACCAACACCTACCGACCAACTTAGTCAATATGTAATGGTTCCTATCGGTAGGGCGGTCGGTGTACCGATGCATAACAGTGGTTCCCTGTCGGTATAGTGGTCGGTGTACCGACGCACCTACTGATGAACTCACAATAGTATTTCTGGGTTATTTTTAATCAACCGAAACGTCATTCTAACAACATAATCTAATTACACATGAGTTTTAAATAGAAATAGAATTGATCATGCTTTCATAGATTAATAATATTACACATAAAACGAACGATTATTCCAAAAATAGTAGAACTTAAACTTAATGGATATCATGTATTCATCTCTTGAATTCAAAGAAACAATCAAGCATATTAACAAGAATCATTCAGAATAAACTACTTACCTTGATTTCCAAGTGATCAAGCTTGAGAATGCAGAATCTTGGACTCAATCTCTCACTAGCCTTCTCTTATTATTTCTCTTTCTTCTCTTCTTTTCTGCAAATTAGGCTAAGTTCAGAATGTGTATAAACTCTTTCCTTTCTTTGCTTAGTCTCTCAGTCTTTTTCAATTCTCTCAGTCTCTAAACAAAATCCTCCCTTGTTCTTAATCTCACGTATGGGAAGTTAGAGATGTAGGGAACTGTTCCCTCACTTCTCTCCCCACTTCCTCCACGTTCACCCACGACACATTGACCAATCAAAACCATGATTGTGCGTTTGAAATTTGAGTCAAGGTTTCTAATTACAATATTTACCCCATAATGAATTTAATTATACTCTGGCCCCAATCTATAAGTCAAGTTGTGATTTCCACCTTATGTCCAATTACTTCACTTAAACCATATAAACACATGCCAATTTAATTATCAAATAAATTAAATGAATACAAAGGAAAAATTCTGTTGAAGGATTTAGGTCATTACAACCTACCCCCTTTAAAAGAATTTCGTCCCTGAAATTGCATACCTTAGTCCTATAACAGCTCTGGGTAAAGTTCCCGGATCTCGGATACTAGCTTCCATGAAGCTTCAAATTCGTCGTGATGAATCCATTGAATCTTCACCAAAGGAATAGTATTGCTCCTCAAGACTTGTTCTTTCTGGTCCAGCACTCGCATAGGTTGCTCTACAGATGTCACGTGTGATGGATTGGGCTCATACTTCCACAAAAATCGCACATGGAATACATCGTGTAATGCCGAAAGTTGCATAGGTAGAGCGACTCGGTAAGCCACTCGTCTGATACGCTCAAGAACTTGGAATGGTCAAACATACTTTAGTGCAAGCTTCCCTTTACGGCCATAGCACATAACACCCTTCATAGGAGACACCTTCAGAAACACATGATCTCCAACTGTAAACTCCAGGACTCTCCTCCTCCTGTCTCCTTAACTCTTTTGTCGACTTTGAGCCATTTTCAATCTCTATTTGAATAGCTTCACCTTAGCAGTGGTCTCTTGAACAAGCTCTACTCAAAGAATACTGTACTCACCGACTTCTACCGAGCAAACTGGTGAACGACTTGCCTCCCGTATAGTGGCTCGAAAGGAGCAATGCCAATGCTCGAGTGATAACTTTTGTTGTAAGAGAATTCCACCAAAGGTAGATGTTCTCCCCAGCTACCACCGAAGTCCATCACACAAGCCCACAACATATCCTCAAGTACCTGATTCACCCTCTCAGTCTGCCCGTCATTTTGGGGATATACAGAAACCTAACTGAGTACCCATGTCCTTCTGCAAACTCTCCCAGAACCTAGACGTGAATAGTGAACTCCGGTCGGAGACTATGCTGAATGGCACACCGTGAAGTTGCACTATCTCCTGAACATAAAGCCTAGTGATCTCCTCTACTATAGCTGTAGTCCTCATTGGCAAGAAATGGGCTGACTTAGTGAGTCGATCCACTATCACCCAAATCGAGTCCAATGTACCCCGGGTCTTTGGTAAACCCACTACAAAGTCCATAGTAATGTGCTCCCACTTCCACTCAGATATAGGCAGAGATTGCAATAGTCCAGCTGATCTCTGATGCTTGGCCTTTACCTGCTGACATGTGAGGTACCTCGCTACAAACTGCGCTATCTCCTTTTTCATTCCCGGCCACCATAAGTTCATCCTCAGATCTCGATACATCTTCACACTCCCTGGATGTATATAATACCGCGAACTGTGTGACTTCTCCAGGATCTCTCTCCTGATTTGCTGATCATCTGGTACACATAGACGACCCTGGTATCTTATCAGTCTGTCAGAGTGTACGACCCAATCTGATTTCCCGTCATCTGCTACTAGTAACTATACCTCATGATCAGTCCTCTGACAAGCCGCAATGCGATGCTCAAAGAAGGCTTGGCAACCAAACAGAACAGATAACTCTCCCTTTACCGATCCACTGATCACACTCCCAAGTCTGCTATAATTCAATACAAACTCCACTCCTAGCGCATCAACTGAGCTAGCACGCCAAGTGGTATACGGCTCAATGCGTCAGCAACAATATTCACCTTCCCAATATGATAGTTGAGTGTTGAAATATAGTCGTTCAAAAAATCAATCCACCTCCTCTAGTGCATGTTGAGGTCCTTCTATGTGAAGATGTACTTTAGACTTTTATGGTCTAAAACAACTCAAACTCCTCTTCGTACAGGTAGTGTCACCATATCTTCAGGGCAAAGACCACCGCGGCCAACTCAAGATCATGCATAGGGTAGTTACGCTCATGAGTCCAAAGCTGTCGCGATGCGTAAGCCACGACTCTCCCATTCTGCATAAGGACTGCACCTAATCCTTATAAGGATGCATCTGTATATACTTCCATCTTCTGGCCGCTAACTAGTCTGACAAGAACTAGCGCTGAAGTCAATGCCTTCTATAACTCTTCAAACGCTATCTCACACTGATCATCCCAGTCAAATTTCACCTCCTTCCTGTTCAGTCGGGTCAAAGGTGCTACTATGGTGGAAAGGTTATCTATAAATTTCCTGTAGTAACCCACTATACCGAGGAAGCTCCTAATCTCTGATGCATTCTTCGGTCACTCCTAACCTAGAACTGCATCCACCTTCGATGAATCCACGGAGATGCCATTGTTGGAAATTACATGGCCGAGAAACTTCACTTCATCCCTCCAGAAGTCACACTTATCTAACTTGGCGTACAACTGGTGCTCATATAGTGTCTGCAACACAATGTTGAGGTGCCCGTTGTGCTGCTCGCTAGACCTCGAATAGATCAGGATGTCGCATACAATGATAACAACAAACTGGTCTTAATAAGGTCTGAATATCCAGTGCATCAGATCCATGAATGCCGTCGGCGCATTCGTCAACCCAAATGGCATCACTATAAACTCGTAATGTCCATATCGAGTGCAAAGGTCATCTTGTGGATATCCTCCTCTCTGATCCTCAACTGGTGGTATCCTGACCTCAAGTCTATCTTGGGGAAGTATTGAGCTCCTCGCAGCTGATCAAACAAATCATCTTTCCTAGGTAGAGGGTACTTGTTCTTCATTGTGACCCGGTTCAACTTCCTGTAGTCTATGTAGACGAAGTGATCTGTCCTCCTTCTTTACAAATAACACTGGTGCACCCCACGAAGACGTATTTGGCTTGATGAAGCCAATCATACTCAATCCGTCTAATTGCTCCTTCAACTCGCGTAATTCTGTCGGAGTCTTCCGATAGGTCAGAAGTGAAATAGGCAAGTACCGGGCACCAATTCAATGCAAAGTCTATCTCCCTCCTAGGTGGAAAACTCTATCTCGAACTGTGGGTATATCCTCCAAGGATAACTGTTGTCCCTCATCTGCTGTACACAGGAAATCAGTCTGATACACATCCTTCTCAGTCCCGAGAAATGTAAGTCATCTACCCCCAAGGAGATGAAAGTCAACAATCTTCTCAAAGCAATCCACTCTGGCATGATAGGCAGCAAGCTAGTCCATGCCAAGGATTACATTGAAGTCCACCATATCTAATACAATCAGATCGACCTCCAAGTTAAGGTCTCCTACTCTAACTACACAGATGAGACATACCCGGTGTAGAGTAGCTATCCCTCCTTTTGGATTAACCACATGCAATGGAGTCTCTAGTACACTAGGTTTTAGGCCCAAAAACAGCATGAAACTACTGGAAATAAATGAGTGCGATGCTCCAGAATCAAAAAAGTACATGTGCTGGGGTATGAAATAAATGTTGTGTACCTTCGACCACCACATTTGATGCACAGTCGCCTCTCGGTGCTAAAGATGTACTTGCCATGGCATTAGGCCTATCACTTTGTGCTGGTTGAGGAAGAACCTATCTACCACCACTAGTCCTAGCCTCAAGTCTACAGTTTCGCTCTACGTGACCCGGTTACCAACAGTTGTAGCACACTTGCCTGTCTCGCTGATAAAACTGTTGTTGCTGTGAGTGTAGAAGTTGTCACTGAGTGTTCCGAGTTACTGGAGTTGTTGTATCAGCAGGCGGAGTCCTGGTAGGTCTATCATTTCTCCGACGTCTGTTAGAGCCCTGTCTCTACTGATATGGCTGGTAGCGACCGCCCTTGTCCTGCCTAAGCTTGTCCCTCTGAGCTACAGTCCGGTCTAAGTCCCTCTCTAAGTACCGTGCACACTCCAAAACATACGAATACGTCCAGAGCCAATGAGGTACAACTCTAAATCGTATTGCCGTACATAGGCTCTCCTCGAACTTAGCAACTTTATCCACTTCGTCTGCAACCATGTATGGAGCATAATGTGACATCATAGCAAACCTGTCCTCGTACTGTGTCACGGTGTGAGACCCCTACTCCAGTCACATAAAGTCCAAAGCCATCTGCCGATGAGAGCTACTCGGCAGATATGTGTCAAGGAATTGCTCCTTGAATGACTCCCAAGTCATGGTCACCGTGAGGTTCCACTCTACCATATCCCACTAATGGAGAGCTTCACCTTTCAGCATGAAGGTGGCTAGTGGTAGTCGCTGCTCATCCAAACATCCCATGGTACGTAATATCCTCTCAACATCTAGAAGCCAATCCCGAGCCTGACTCAGCTCACCCAGTCCCCCATAAGTGGGTGGTGACAACTTCTTGAACCGGTCCGACCATGCAATAGGAGCCACTACTGCCTGCCTCTGCTCTATCCTCTGCATCTGATACCGCTATATCACAACGATGTCCCCTAAGATTTGGTAGACACCCGCGAGCTGAGGATCCGTGCCATCTCTAGTGCCAGAGGATGAAGCCTCCCCTGCAGCTGGTGTTCCCCTTCTTCCAGCCATCTACAATCCCAGAGAAAATCATTAGATCTCTAATCCCACTTCATATCCTAATGCTCGCTGATAAGTCATGAAAATACCACATTTTATAACCTTAGTTCCATGACTTATCTGGTAATTTTCTCATATTTAATTCTCCACTTTACCGGGAATATGCTAAATTCTTTTATCTTTGCATTATATTTTAATTATGCTTAATTTATTGTTGTAGAGACATTTTTGGGACAAATTCAGGTCCAGATGGGTCAGACCACACTGGTCAAAAGCAATCAGACTCAAATCAGTTCAGTTCAGAAGGGTAAGATCAAAAAATGGAAATTAGATCCGACCCGACTCAGATAACTAAAGCCGAGCCAACTCGACCCGACTAAGACCCAGCCAAGGCAACTAGACCCGAGTCGGTTCAACCAACTCACCAAAGGCGAGTTAACTCGTTTTCTTCTCTGTTCGTGCGTTTTTGGAAAGTAACTAATTTTTGAAGTAACCGTTGGTAATGGCACGTTTGGAGAGGATAAATCTTCAGCAACCAAATTAGAAAGCAAGGATTGGAAGAGGAATGGTTGAAGCCATTCTAAAAAAAGGTTGGAATCACATTTTGACAGAAAAAAATAGAATTAGAAACCCACCATTGTGTTCGTGCGTTTGAAGGAGAAGAGCTGAAATTGGAAGGTAGCTGGTGGAATCACGTTTTGGCCTGTGGAACTCTTCAAGGACTGAATTGGTTAAAAGAGAAATCAATACCAATTTAAAAAGAGAATTCAAAAACTGAATTAGAATGGAAGAAACCAAAATTGGCGGAATTGGAAAGGAACGACCAGAATTAGCAAACCAGCTTGGGAAGGAAGTTAAAGACCAAATCAGAAAGGAAACAAACTGAACCTATTTAGCATGCTTGGAAGCCAAGAAACCAAAGTCTGAATTTTAGAAGGAAACTGAATTAGAAGTTGCCATTAACATTGGTTCCTATAAGAGAGTTTCGATCTATGAGACTCTATAAATAGAGGGCACTCTTTTTTGGAGGGAGAGACCAGTTGGGACGTGAGGCAGTGCTGGAACGTGGAGCATCACCTAGCTCTTCCTTTTTCTTGTTTTCTTTTCTTTTTAATTTTCTTTTTTATTGGATTCATGTTATTGAAGGAGCTTATGGTTGTTCTTAGTTCTACCATGAGCTAATTTTGTTGCTAAGTCTTTGATGTAGTCTTGACATGATGTTTTAATTCTTCTTATTTATTGCTATTGAATTTATAATTCATATTTAAGTATTTTATTGTTGTGCTTAATCCAATTGAGTGCTTGATCACCATTTAATTTTTTTTGTTAAGTTGTATTGAGACCGAGAGGAGATGTACAACATTAGATTCTTATAATAGAATACCATATTCTACATGTTGATAGAGGTATTGGCATGGTTTATGTAGCTTTGCATGAATATCCATAGACTTAATGTGCCTACATACTTTTAAATTCACATAGAGATATCATGGGTTATCGCATGGAGGTAAGTTCATTGGTGCTCGGGAGAGACCTTTGGTAGATTAAGGATTTTCGCTTTCAAATTGAATTGAAATTTTCAATAGCATGGGTATTTAGAAGTTAATTTGGATTGGCTATGATGAAATCAAACGCCTAAGTATTGTGATCAACTGGTTAACAACTCATTTATTTTCTTAGTCTTTTATTTTAATTGTTAGTTAACTACCCATCTCACTATTCGATTGTCCAAATTGAATTTAGGATAGTTATTTCAGTACTTAATAGCTAAACATTCCCTGTGGGTTCGACACTCTATTTCATCACTTTATTACTTGCTACGGTTTCGTGCACTTGCGAAACTGCACATCATGTTTTTGGCGCCGTTGCTGGGGAATTTATTTGTTTACTAATATTGATACTATCTATTCTCTGTTTTAATTTGGATTTTATTTTTCTTTTTAGGTATTGTGTATGTGACGCTCGAGGAGCGTTGAAATTTTTCCTTTTGATCCTGAAATTGATTGTTCTTTTAGGTGGTTAAATTAGGAGAAGAAGCAAGCCTCGGCTAACTCACAAGTTGAAATGGCAAATCGAATTGAAGAAGAGGAGAATACAAGATCTTGAAGAGATTATGCCATGCCGTTAGTCACTGGGGCTAGTACAAGCATTAGGAGGCCCGCCATTCAAGACAATAATTTTAAGATAAAGTCGGCCATCATTCAGATGATTCAATTGACAGTGCAATTCATTGGCATGCCAAATGATGGTCCTAATGCTCAGATCGCAAATTTCCTAGAAATTTGTGATACTTTCAAGCATAATGGAGTATCTGATGATGCTATTAAATTGCGACTCTTCACATTCTCTCTTCGAGATAAAGCAAATGGGTGGTTGAATTCACTTCCACCAATGACAATCACTACATGGCATGTTTTAGCTCAAAAGTTCTTAGTAAAATTATTTCCTCCATAAAAAACTGCTAAGATGAGGAATGAAATCACTACCTATGCTCAATTCAACATGGGGTCATTATATGAAGCATGAGAGAGATATAAAAACTTGCTTAGAAGATGTCCACACCCTGGTCTACCCAAATGGCTGCAAGTTCAAACCTTCTACAATTGTTTGAGTACAAACACACGGACAATCGTTGATGCCGCAACGGGTGGAGCGTTGATGGGAAAGCCATATGAAGAAACCTCCAATATTCTTAAGGAAATGACATCCAACAACTACCAATGAACATCGAATCGTATGGGACATAGAAATATCCAGGGAGTCCATGAAATTGATGCTATTAATTCTTTAGCTTCTCAAGTTGCTTTGTTATCTAAGAAAGTTGATAATATTAATGTGAATGCTATCCAATCAACTCATTTTATTTGTGAAATTTATGCAAGGAATCATTCAAGTGTTGATTGTCAAGTTGGGAATCCCTTTGCCACGGGTGCATCTGAACAAGCGAACTATGTGTCAAACTTTCAATGCCCAAACAATCCCTACTCAAATACTTACAACCCAGGATGGCATAATCATCCGAACGTTTCTTGGAGTGGTCCTCAAGATACTAATAAGCAACCTCTCGGTTTCAAACCTCTAGAAAGAAGCCAAACTTGGAGGAAGTACTCACCAAGTTCATGCAGGACACTACAGGGTTCATGCAAAAGGCAAGGACAACTTTTTGGAACCAAGATGCTAGCATTAGAAATCTTGAGCATCAAATGGGAAAATTGTCTAAGCAATTGGTGGAAAGATCTCAAGGGTCCCTCCCAAGTGACACAATCACAAACCCAAGGGAGCAAGCTAAAGCCATAACACTAAGGAGTGGAAAAGAGTTGGAAGTTCAACAAGAAGCTATACAAGAGGGTGAAAAGAAGGAGGAAATTGAGAAGCATGTCGAAAACAGAAAAACATATTTGCCTTCTACTCCTAAATCTCCTCCTCCTTATATTTCTCATATTCCTTTTCCACGAAGATGAAGAAAAAACTAGTTGGATAAGCAATTTTCTAAATTTCTTGATGTTTTTATGAAATTACATATTAACATCCATTTTGCAAATGCATTGGAACAAATGCCTACTTATGCCAAATTCATGAAGGAGATGTTGTCCAACAAAATAAAATGGGAGGAGCATGAAACGGTGACCGAGGAGTGTACAACGATTTTGTAAAACAAGCTTCCACAAATGCTAAAAGATCCAGGGAGTTTCACTATTCCTTGCACAATTGGAAATTTTTATTTTGATAATGCTTTATGCGATTTAGGTGAAGGTGTTAATTTAATGCCTTTTTCTGTTTTTCAAAAATTAGTGATTGGTGATGCTAAGGCTACATCCATATCCCTCCAATTGGTAGATAGGTCCATCAAATACCCGAGAGGTATAGTTGAAGATGTTCTTGTGAAAGTTGACAAGTTTATCTTCCCTGCAGATTTTATTGTGTTAGATAAGGAGGAAGACTGGGAAATTGCACTCATTTTAGGCTGGCCATTCCTAGCAATGGGAAAAGCTCTTATCGATGTCCAACAAGGCAAACTCATCCTTAGAGTGCAAGAGGAACAAGTCGTCTTCATTGTGTATGAAGCAATGAAACACTCCTCTATAGTGGATTCATGTTTTCAGATAAATACCATTAACAAGTTGGTATTCGACACTTTCAATGGAGAAAGCAATCCAAGGGAACCATTTGAAGTATACATCATTCACTCCGAGACTATTAATTCCGAGAAAACAAGCCTTATGGAGTATGCACCATACTTAGAAGCTTTAGCACCTTACACTCACAAGAAGAAGCCGAAATTTGAGGAGCTAGAGGAAAGAGCTTCCCAACCAAAGCCACCAACTCATGAGCCTC
>JAUPMG010027221.1:0-14851 GCA_031762675.1 Pachysandra terminalis | reverse complement strand
TCAAGTTTTGAACCTTATGGTTCTGACTTTATCACATCCTTTTTAATTGAAGAAGATCCTAAGACATATCAAGAAGCTATAACATCTATAGATTCAAAAAGCTATCAATGTAGAATTAGATTCCATTATGGCTAATCATACATGGGAGTTAGTGGATCTTCCTCCTAGAAATAAAGCTATAGATTGCAAATGGATTTTTAAGAATAAACTAAAACCAGATGGGTCAATAGACAAGTTTAAGGCTATATTGGTAGCCAAAGGCTATAAAAAAAAGGAGTAGACTATTTTGATACATACTCACCTGTGTCTAGATTAACCACAATTAGAGTTTTGTTTGCTATTGCATCCATTTATAAATTGGTGATCTATCAAGTGGATGTTAAGATAGCATTTCTAAGTGGAGATTTAGAAGAAGAGATTTATATGGAACAACCCGAAGGTTTCATTGTTCAAGGGAAAGAACATAAAATGTGTAAACTGGTTAAATCTCTTTATGGCTTAAAGCAGGCTCCAAAATAATGGCATGAAAAGGTTGATAGCACACTAGTATTAAATGGTTTTACTATTCATGATTTTGATAGATGTGTATATAGTAAAGTTACTGAGAGTTCTTGTGTTATTATATGTTTATATGTTGATGACATGCTGATTTTTGGTTATGATTTGCAAGTTGTGAATAATACTAAGAAGTTTTTATCTTCTAAGTTTGACATGAAAGACTTAGGAATAGCTTATGTTATTTTGGGTATTAAAATTACTCACACTTCTAATGGAGTTGCATTATCACAACCACATTATGTTGAGAAAGTGCTTAAAAAGTTTAATCATCATGATTGTGTTTCTGTTTCTACATCTTATGATTATACTGTTCAGTTGAAGAAGAATAAAGGTGTTGTTATATCCCAAATTGATTATGCTAGGATAATTGGTAGTTTAATGTATTTGATGAATTGTATTCGTCATGATATTGCTTATGCAGTTAATAGATTGAGTAGATATACTTATAATCCTAGTAGTGATCATTGGATTGCATTATCTAGAATATTGAGATACCTGAAAGGTACAATTGATTTGGGACTTCATTATGAAGGATACTCAGCAATCCTAGAGAGACATACAGATGCCAATTGAATCACTGGAAATGATGAGATCAATTCCACCAGTGGTTGGTGGAACAGTCTCTTAGAAGTCATCCAAGCAAACATGTAGTGCCAAATCAACAATGGAATCTGAGTTCATTGGCTGGTGTAGAAGCTGAATGGCTAAGAAATTTGTTGAGTGATTTACCTTTATGGACTAAGCATGTGCCTTCAATGTCATTACATTGTGATTGGCAGGCAGCCATAGCTCAAGCAACAAACAAAATGTATAATGAGAAAAACAAGCATATTCGCCTAAGACACAATATTGTGAGGCAGCTGCCAAGTGATAAAGTCATCACTTTAGATTTTGTGAGATCTGAGAAAAATTTGGCTGATCTGTTGACAAAGGGGCTCTCAAGGAAATTAGTCCATGATTCATCAAGGGGGATGGAATTAAAGGTCATGTAATAAGCTACCTGTGATAGCAACCCAACTTATGTAAATGGAGATCCCAAGAAGTAGGTTCAATGTGGTAACAACAAGTCACTAAGTAGTTTGGAGAGCACTATCAGCTCCCTCCCTATGATGTAAATCAGATGGTGCTAATTGCAATGTTGTTAGGTTGAGTCTATGACTCTTAATGATTCTAATTGCAGTTGCACACTTAATGGATAACCTATATGAGTGTAAAGTTGACCCGTTTTGTTGAGAATTGGGATAATTCTCTAATAGCACCCATAAATATCCAGGTAGGGTAGGCCGTAACGTGTCCAATAGCGTGAACTAGATCGATGATAGTAGAATAATATGTGGATTGCAGGATTGTTAGTTTAGACAAAAGAGGTTTGGTTCAAGACCTTAGTTCACGTTGCCTCTTTAGACTCAACCTGTAAATCCTAAGTGCAGATTCAACTCCAGAAGACATATGTATCAATGCACATCTTTCTTTTGATCACTCGATAGATTTTTGTTTGAATTTTTAATTATGTGGGGGATTGTTGTAATTTATTAATATATTATAATTTATTAATACTTTAATATAATTAAAAATTCCAAGAGTCATGTTTGTTTCCAAGAGTTATCTTGTTTCCAAAAGACATCTTGTTTGGCTTTAAACATTTTCATTTTGAAACAACACTTTCTTTGGGTTGTGATTTTTCAAAAGGGTGTGTTATGAAACAACACTTTATTTGGGTTGTCTTTTCAAAAGGGTGTGATTTGCTCTATAAATAGAGATCCAAATCAATTTGTAGAACACAAAAAAATTATGTAGATTTTTCAAGTGTTCTCTTAAGTGTTTTCTAACATCTGTCGAAGTGGTACATTTAATCAAGTTCACATTCCAGTAGGTGTGTCGTGCAGCCTACTACACTAGAGACGACTGTTGTATCCTGGAGACCAAACATCCTAAATACTTACTGCATTAGGAGAGTTCCTAGAGGGAGAAATTTGGTTTTAAGAACAGTGCATCAAGTTGCACGCCTCAGTCAATTTCGATAATTTTTTTTCATTCTTTTAATAATTTGTATTAATTTTCCAACAAGGATCGGATCGGTCCTGGCCGATCCCTACGGACTGGTCAGTATGGACTGGATCAATCCGATCCTCGAAACCTTGATTCCTGGTGCATGCACCTGTGGACGATTCTTAGTGCAAATGATCTCGAGGCGTGACTGTAATGAACCAAATCAAGAAAATAAATTAAATATTTAATGATTAAGTATTTAAATAAATTAAGTTGAATTAGGTGTGGTTCAGATTTAATCTTAAGAGCTTTATCCTTTATTGTGTGATTAATGGTCTTTGGGGGCAAAATTGTAAATAAATAGGTTATAAATATTTAATTATTGATTAAAGGTAATTAATAAACATTTAAATAGAAGCGTAAACTTAAATAGTTTGTCTTGGATAAATTTTAAATTGAATAAATCATGTTTAGTTCTTCTTTCTAATGAATAGTGCAAATTTGGGGTTTTGTGTATTTTCGGTTAGTATGAGGTGTGCATGTTATTTTAGAACTTGTTGTGGGTCTTGGGTGAACCCAAAGACCTAGGAGATTTCGTTTGAACCATGTTAACTTGGATGGTTAAGATAAGTTAGTAGTTTAGTAGGAGTGCACCTTGGTCTTTAATCCTTATCCTATTAGATTAGGATTATGGGTTATGGTTTTCTATATAACATCATTAAGGGAAAGGGAGGCTACAAAATTGGGAGAGGTCCTTGTGAAGTTTGAGTGTGCTGCAACTTTGAGAGAAGATCTTAGAAGACGAAGGAGGATTACTGTTGTTTAGGAAATCAAGTATTTTTTTTTATGAACAATCAAGTACGTATTTAAAACATGTGTTTTCATTATGTCAATAGAATGCAATGGTTATAGGAATGAGTAAGATGTGCTTTAAGTTCTGAATTTTCATGCTTGAAGGTTTTGGGATGGAATTCTAGGTTTAGAAATCCTCTAATCTGTGATTTTATGTAATGGGTTAAGTATGTGTTACAATGATTAACTGGGTGTAAAAGTATTGAGTTTTGTAGGTAATATTGTTATATGACGTGTGATATAATTATTTATATACACGTATGCGTATGATTGATGATTTTTATCGAAAGTTGTGAAGTTTCGTACTTTCGGTATATCCCAAGATATGTCGAGATTTCTGGGCAGCTTCGGTATACACCTCGGCATACCAAACGCTCTACCAAAGTCTCTGTGTGCTTAATGTGATGTTTCAGGTTGGTCTACTAAACTTGCTTCGATATATTGAAGGGCTGTTGAAACCCTTCAACATACTTTCGGTAGGGGCTCAGCATACCGAGAATTTGGAATGTTGTCCATTATTGATGAAATTTTACAGAGAACATGCAAATGTGTTAGTAGATTGAATGTGATGTATATTTGAACCTTATGGCGGGACCCCGAGGTCCAGCATAAATCCTGCGGCAAAAAGCCTTTAATTAATTAATCTTACGTCCCCCTTCTTAATTGTCAAATGACCCTACTATTATATATATAATTTTGTTTGAAATAAAGTCTTTTTTTTTTTTTTGATAAGGATCACCAACAATAAGTCAGATTTATTTTTTGCAAAATTTGAGTAAGTCATAACACCTCACAAAGGGCACGCAGAGACGAGTTGGTTGTCATGTCGCACGCCTTCAGCCAACCTGAACTCACGTTGCTACAGACTTTATGGGAGAATCAAGGTCTTATGGGACCTCAGGGTCCTGCCATAAGGTTCATTTACAGATTTGACAAGTATTGAATATAGTGTGCACGATTGAGTTTATGCCTATGTTTGCTTGAAATGTGTGGATTTGGTTTTAAGACTTCAAATTCATTGGAGGTTGTGTATTATGTGATCTTAATCTCATGTCATGTATGTTTCAAGTGATAGAAATGTTTATGTAGAATTTTGCATACGTGACTCATTTGTTGGCATATTTATTATGACTTGGGCATTGTGACTTCGATAAAGTCCAATGAATTGACTTAATCTGTAGTTCCTTGAAGAGGAATTGGTGGATATGATATAAGGCTATCATGATGAATATGATTTTGTGTACTGTTAATGTGTGTGGTCTTGAGATGTCCATAGGGATAACCATTAACATAAGAGATGTTAAGGGTGGAATTCTAGTTGATATTGATATGCTCAATGTAGTTTTGTTGTATTTTTTGTTAACATGTTCCACATGAATATCCACATCATAGAGAGATGCTTGAGGTGGGTCATTCAAAGGTGAAGGTTGTAAACGATCAGTATCATGTACCTCGATACACACGAACCCTAATTTGTAGCGAAAGATCTCTATTGAATTGGATAATGTCCCACGTCAGAATATGTGATTACTAGAACCACATACAATGAATCCACACTCGATCGACCTAGGGCTTTGTATGGAGCCCCAATAGAAAATCCATATCTCTTTAGGAAGAAGAAATGAAGAGAGGAGAGAGTTCACTAGGGATGGAGATGACTCAACTCAACTCCTCCTAGGACTCTATCTCCCAATCCCATTAGGAGAGAGTTATCCACATCCACACTTCTAATCAAGTATGTACATCCCTTAAGTAGGGACCTCGGGTTGACCCAAACAGGTCGGGCCAACTGGATCGACCCATCTCTGAGATCCAACACAAGGTGTGATAGACATGGTTAAGCAAGGCCATGGGGGTTCATGGAGGGTATGTATATACTCTTGGTCTTGGATCCTAGGGTTTCAATTCCCTAAGTATGAAAATAGATGAAGAGAATTGAGCCCCTTGGGTCAAAAGTCCCAGTAAACCACGTTGTACGCGTGGGATAAGTGATAGTGTTACCCGGCTGTACTAAACTTGGGTACCAAGCATTGAGTGCTTCGAGGCGATTGATCCTTGCCATAAGTAGGATCATTCTGTCTGGCAGGTAGCCGTAAGTCTGACAAGTTTGGCATGGATAATCTTAATCCGACTTGATCACAGTGCATGCATCTAGCATTTAGGTTATTGTATTGCATTATGCATGACTCATTCTTGCATGAATTCATATGGTTGTATCATGGCATATTCATCATCATATCATTATTTCACCTCTACTGTTATTTGCATATGAAGGGTTGTTTCAGATTTATTAGTATGTTGAATAATATGTGGTAGATTATTGTTTTTCGTAAGCATGGCGTAATAGGTACAAGATATATGAGGTGTAGGTAGTTGTAGTCTATGATATTATCGATGATGCATGTGCTACTTCCTGGCAGGGGCGGAGCTACATAAAGACGAGAAGGGGAAATTGCCCCCCTCATTTTTTTAAAAATTTCAATGACATACATGTTTTTATAATATACTACAAATTATCCCCTATATCAATTGTTTTTGCCCCCTCTAGACTTTTTTTGTTGCCCCCTCTCAAAAAAATCATATAAATAAAAAAGATAGAAAGGTGAAATTATGAATAGGCCCTTGGCTATAAAAACCAGGGACCCCACCCTCACTTTATAATTTTTTATTCTCTCTTTGTAGAGAACTTTCACAAAACCCTAGCTCTCGTATAACCCTATATCCCATTTTTCTCATTGTAGAACCTCAGCCGTCGACGACCTACCGTCATAAAAGATAGACAAGGTCTCTCTCTCTCTCTCTCTCTCTCTCTCTCTCTCTCTCTCTACGCAAGATACCTCAAAACTCTAGCTCTGTTTGTATATATTAGGGGTGTAATTCGGTCGATTTGCTTTGTTTTAGTGGCCAAACCAAAACCAAACCGAGATTTACCAAACTAAATCGAAAACCGAACCAAACCGAAACATAAAATGATATATAAAACCAAAATCCAAACCGAACTACAGTTGTCAAACTGAAAACCGAACCAAATGAAAATTTGTTTTTTTTTTTCAGTTTGATTTGATAAAATTAATGTTATTTTATGTAATAAATACACATACATACACATATAAATACACATATATATGTACAAAAGCATATACATATACAAATACATATATAGGTACATAGGTCTAGTTCAATTCAGTACAGTTCGGTTTGGTTTAATGAAAGCCTTAGCCGAAAGCCAAACCGAACTAATCTGGTTTTCATTTTTCAAACCGAAAAAAATAACCGAACTAGCTTTGGTTTATTTGGTTTTCGATATAGATCGAACCAATTGACATCCCTAGTATATATTGAGAAAGACATTCAATGGCATCAATAATGATGCAATCGCATAATGCTTTCAAAGCATGAAGACTCATTGGAGACAATTATAAAAGAATTAATTCTCGATCTTATTTTTATCAATGAAAAAAACTTTGTTGAAATTTGTAGTCAATAGTTTGTTTTTTTTTTTTTTAAATCTAATTTATTGACTTGAGATATCATATCAATAACCAATCAAATCTTACCCCCCCCCCCGGCAACAATAGAGTCCTGGCTCCGCCCCTGCTTACTGGGCCTCATAGCTCACACCTTTTTATGCGCTATATGTTTACAGGTAGAGGAGATGGAACGAAACGGTGGATGCATATTAGAACTAGTAAATTATTTTCTGTTTTATGATTCAGTTCTGAATGAATGTAATAGTTAGTTGAGAGTTAGGATCTATTTCTATTTTCTGGTTCTAATTTGGACCTATGATTTAATGACAATTGATTGGATGGGGTTTGATTTATATTATTAGCTTCCACATTTTAATATTCTTTTATGCTTGTTGTTGGCTCATTGGTACAATTGGTAGGATTCATAAGTTGGATTCGCGGAGTCACACCTCGAGATTGTGAAGATCGATATCTTAGATTTTGAAGTGTGACACTGACTGAGTATACACTACAAATAGGTTGTCATAATTAAAGCATGTGCTTCACTTGGTTTCTAAGTATCTTTGACAACCCAGTCTCATGGAGAAAATGGCTCTCCTAAAACCAAGGTCTATTATTAAAATATTTCAATATTATTACATATTACACATGCATTAGTGGGGGTCCTATGTTGTCCATGCGGTTGATATGGAAGGTTCCTTTCAAATAAGCCATTTTTATTGGCTATATTATTCTTTCAATGTGAAAGTAGAAGTCATGCCTTCATAACTCGTTGGTACCCATTTAAGTGGCCTTTTATAAGTTTATAATCATTTTATTTATAGGTATTTTAAAACTTATTTATAAGTTAAAAATACTTATTTTTTAAATAATTTTTATTATTTATTAGAATTTAATATATTAAATGAGGTTACACTTATCTTAATTTAAAATCAAAATTTTAAAATAAAATAAAATAAATAATAAATGGGATAGGCGGGTTCAACCAATTTATTGACAGGTTGGGTTTGATTCCATAATTTTCCAACCCGTTAGTAAATAGGTCGAACCCTACCCAACACATTTAAGTTCGAATCTATTTATAACCACCAAAACCCAATTTGACACGTTGCCAACTCTAAAAGTTCTATATCCACACATAATCTTTGCACAATTATATCCTTTTAAATGTGATAATAACGCTACAAAATAATTTATAATATAAATAATATATTTACAAGTTTGCCACTATAAAAACTCAAAACTTATTATTTCCTAAAATCCAAAATCAGGGTTAGAGATGATTCTATGACGTAGTCTCATTCTCATTCTTGGAGAACTCGTTCTTTTTATCTGTGAAAACTCATTCAATCTATTGGAACTCCTTTTTACTTGACTAGAATATATTTTGCTAATTTGTTTGGCTTATAAAATTTTAATCTCTTGAAAATTGATAGTTGTTATTCTTTTATGAACTAAACGTTTATTACTAGAACCATGGAGCAGAACATTCTCAAGCCGTGATTTATTTATTTATTTTTTTAAATTACTGTTTTTGTTTTTTGTTTTTGTTTCTTTTTTTTGTGTGTGTGTGTGTGAAATCCTGATTTTGGTTATGTAGGATGAAATTGAAATCCCAAAGTTTTGTTATGCAAAACTTACGAAATTGCTTGAAAATTTTTCAAATTTTTATATCAAAAATAAATTAATCTCAATTCATTCATTTTGTTTTTCTCTCTGATATGCAATAACAATGAAATTATTATGCACTACCACTCTCTTAGGCTGTGTTTGGAATCCTAGATTTAAGAAGAAAAGAAAAGAAAGTGCTAAAGAAAGCACTTTTTTTTTGTTTGGTTGATCATTTTTGAAAGAAAAAAAATTGATTTGAAAAGAAAATTTTCTCTCAAACTTTCTTTTTGTAATTAAAAAATTTTCTCACCAAAATCGTAGAGATTTTGAGAGAAAAGAAAAGAACAGAAATTGGAGAGAAAGCCTCACTTCCACCAAACTACCATTACCCCCACCACCACCACCACCACCCCCCACTACAGCCCCCACCACCCCCACCACCACAATCACCACCACCACCGCCACCACCACCCCTCCACCTCATCACCACCACCACCACCACCATTTACACAGCCAAACAAGAGAAAATATTTCCTTTATAATGTTCTCTCAAATTTTCTCTATCCAGCCAAACAGTTGAAAGTAATATATTTTCTTTTCTGTTTCTTTTTACCTTTTTTTTGCTTTTCTTCTGAAATCCGGGTTCAAACACAACCTTACTGTCAATAACAAGTTATTATGCATAATCAAATTTCATTCGTAAAATTTTATAAAACTTTCGAGGTTTGGATCGCATGAATTTAAAAATAAATGACAATCACAATGCTTATAAATTGTAAATCCTATGCTTTTGAATTCATATGCATGAAATGTTAATATTTATTTAATTCAAGTGATGGATTCTCTTACTAATATGGATGGCAATGGGGCAGGGGGAGTGGATCGTCTACACCGATTTCTGTCCAACCCATCTATACACCAACAATGGGCACGTGTCCATTGTTTGCGCACGTGATGGGTGGTTCACCTGGTGTAGACGAAATTAACGAGACTTAGCAAACATCCCGTTAATTTGATTTTTTATTTTAAACAAATGAAACACCACCACTACCATTACCACCACCACCATGGTAATGGTGGTGGTGATTTATTTATTTATTTTTAAAATAAAAAAAAAATCAAATTAACAAGACATTTGCTAAGTCCCATTAATTTCGTCTACACCAAGCGCACCACCCACCACGTGCAAAAATAATAGACACATGTCATGTGTCCATTGTTGGTGCACAGATGGGTGAACGGAAACCGGTGTAGATGATCCACGCCTGCAAGTAGGGGACGGGTTTTGACAAACCCTAACCCGCCCCTAAGAGTTTCCGTATACCAAACGCACTCCTAACCCGGTTAGGTCATTATAGGAGTGGGGCAGGGTTAGCCCAACTGCACCACATATTATAACCAAATACAATTGTTTACATAAAATATTATATTTTTTGACATATATATATATATATATAATCAACCCACCAACCTGTCCGAAACCAACTCGATTAAATAGGTAGGTTGTCTTTTTTATGAATTAGGTTGAGTTTGGCTCTAGGTTTTACCAACCTGCCTAAAAATGGATCAACCCAAACCCAACCCACCAACCCTTTGAGTACCGGTTTAAATGGTATTTTTATATATTTATAATTATTTTATTAATTATGTATTTTAAAACTTATTCATAAGTTACAAATATCCATTTTTTCTTTTTATTGAAAAGAAATCATGTTTATTAAAAAAAATTATAATATTTATTAAAATTTAATATATTAAATGAGGATATATTTTAGAAAAAATTACATACAAGTCTTACTTTACAGCTTTATCTTCATTTCAGTCCTCTATAATTTTGCTATCTACTTATCCTTCCTACTTTACAATTTATATATCATTTCAATCCTATAACAATGCCAACCAGGATAAAGCAATGTTTTAAAAACAAAAAATTAAATTAAACCTTATGAAAGTATCCAAATACTCTTATTAAAACCAACAAAGACCCTCTCATCACCACCACTCCACCCACCACCACCACCACCATGGTGGTAGGGGTGGGTGGGAAGTGGGGGTGAGGGTGATGGTGGTGGTGGTGGTGATAGGGTGGGTACTTTTATAAGTTTTAATTTTAATTTTTTGATTTTAGAATATTGCTTTATCCTAGTTAGCACTATTATAGGACTGAAATGACAAATAAATTGTGAAATACGAAGGATAAGTAGCTAGCAAAATTATAGCGGACTGAAAAGAAGATAAAATTGTAAAGTAAGGTTTATATGTAATTTTTTCTATATTTTATCATAATTTAAAATTAAAAGAGAAAAATAATTAATTAGATAAATAATAAATAAACGGTTTAGGCGGGTTCAGCCTGTTTATTTTCTTTTCTTTTGATAATTTATGAAAATATATATAAATGAGAAGAAAAAAAACAGCAACCAGTGTTTTAGCAAAGCGCTAAAAGCAATGGAGCAAAACATCAAAGAAAAGGAAAAACATCAAATAAAGATGAAAAGACCAAAAATAGGCCACAAAGGACCCATATGTATATCAAAACAACAACCGCAAGAGCGAGGTAACTCGAAGCTAGGTCAAAGAGATTGTCTGTCACTCTGTTATGATGTCCAGAACCGATAATCCCATAAACTGACTCCTGACAAAAGCCCAGAACGCCATCGAGGTCATGATCCCCTCACACACACCCCCACAGAGGACAAACCATCATGAAAGATCCGCTGATTTTGCTTTCTCCAAATATGCCACAAAACAACGTGGAACACCAAACGGAAGAGAATCCGACCCTGAGCACCTAAACCTGGGAGTCACCACTGACCCAATAACTGACCAATACCCTTCGGTTTCACCCACACCCTCCCAATACTCTGCAATAAGAAACCCCAGATCTTCGTGGCCAAAGGACAATGGATGAATATATGATCGATAGACTCCTCTTGCGCTCGGCACAAGAAACACATGTGTAGAGACAAAACCATATACCTCCTCCTTCTTTGAAGCATATCCGCCATGTTAATCCAATATAATAGTGCAGTCTATGAAAAAGCTCGGACTCTAGGAGGAACCGAGGGGTACCGCAAAGACCAAACCGGGAAAGGAAAAGGGGTCCCGACTCTATCCGGACAAAACTGACTAAAGAAGGACCCACAAGAAAGCGTCCCTCTAGGATCAGGAGACTAAAGTAAACGATCTGCCCGATCACCGTTGACACGGACCTCCCCAACGGCCTTAATAAGGGAACACAACTCCGCGCAATCAGACTCCCTCACATTCCTACGAAGAGGAAGATTTCAAACAAGACTTGACTTAGACCAAAACAGCACATCGCCCACAAAAGAAGACTGGACCAATACGACTCTGAAAAGTCTAGGAAATTGAATGTAAAGAGGAACCTCACCCAGCCATAGGTCTTGCCAGAAAAAAAACGAAGGCACCATCCCTCACCGACCACTTGACCACAGACAAAAAATAAGGAGCAAGAGCAATAACAAGCCTCCATGGGGTAGCCGCATAAATCTTCGCGTTTAATATCAAATCTCTTCCGTTAGCGCTAATGTCGTACTTTCTTACGATGAACTTATATCAAAGCCATTTAGCAAGAAAATACGAGTTACGAGCTAAAGTGTTACTCAGAGACCACTATACTCCCTCACCTTACACACAACATCCCAATTGACCATTCTAAGAGACGGGTAACACCTACCGATTCTAATTCCCATCCCTAAACTCCTGCTATCCAAACTGATTTGTGGAAGAGAAAAAACCGAAATCACCGAATTTCGGTTCTTTCAAATCTTGGCTGAAGCTGTAACTAAGCCGAACGATGGACTTTGCGAGAATAGAAAGGGTAGTTTAGTCATTATGGTATCCGGCTCAAAAGCTTTACTCTTACCTCACTGGATTAATCGGTAGAAGGTATTCGAATCTACACGTTTGCAAACGGCGTTTTCCTCTGATGGAGCCCGACAGGTTAATGCTCTTGAAGCTCATTATGTTTTCCCGTGAAATTCTATTTTAATTTTACATTTTCTTTGAATATGAAGCTCCATGAATGAAACTGAAAGTATCTTTCTATACATAGAACTTTTGTATTCTTCACTTTCTAGGTTTAGGCATTTGGTATCCATAACGTCTTTGATGATTCACCCATTTGATGCTTACACAAGTATTCATGAGATTCTTGAATTCGTATATCCTTTTTTCTAATCTGTTATCTATTTTACAGTCATTCAAGTTGTAAAACCCTTCAATGGATTTTGACTTATTTATCTAAGTTACTTGTTTGTTTTTGTTTTCTTACTGCTTCTGTTATTGGGATCATCTGGGTCTGGTGCTTAAGAACCATTGAGTGGGTTGTTCACCGTTGGATTACAATCCAGGAGCATCTGACGGTCCAGCATTTCGAATGGAATTTAATTAATTATTGATTTAAAAATCATCCATTGTTTGATAGCTGCTTAAGAACCCACTTTACTGCTTACTTATGATGGGTAAGAATTTATCAGTTTAATGTCATCAAATGCATTTTTGGCTTTAAAAAGCGTTCGAATGAGTTAAAAGCGAAAAATAAGTACTAAATTAAGCAGCACCAACCTTAGGCTGCGTTTGGCCTGGCTTGTGATTTTGGATAAGCACTCGTTGGATAAGTGGCTCAATGAGAGCACTTATCCACAACATCAATAAGTTGCTTGGTTTGAAAAGAAAAAGTGTTTGGTAATACGGATAACTTGAATACCTTAACAAGACAAACAACTAAAAATTGTCTTAAAATTTAGGGATAAAAATGTCATTTTTTAAAAGCTTAATATCGTGTTTGTGTGTGTTATTCTTAGGTTCTGCAATGTAGATTTTTTTGAATATTTATTTTTTAGGTAAACCTGGAAAACCTTTCCGAGTGATGGTTTCCTTGGGTGTTCCTTATAAGGACTCTTGCTATGGTAATGCATGATAGTTGATATATCATTGATTGGGTTCAACATTTACACTATATAGTATATATATTTATTTTTTTATTTCGGGTTTTGACTAAAATCCTTGAAAACATTTACGTAACGTAACAATGACTATGGCACCCAAATTACCAATGCTAGTATTCATTTCTAAGAATATTAATCTTTTGTTGCAGATCCCAACTATTTTCAAGTATAATTAATTATTCATTCACTTTGGAGTTTAGCTTCTCTGGTTGTTCAACAAGAACAAACTAACGGGTTAATCCTTTACTTGAAAGGGTATTGGTGGAAAAACAAAGATTTTACTCTGCTCTTGATTAAGTTTCAGCTTCTTTCATTCCTAAATGTTGCTTTGTTACCTGTCAACCTTCATCACAAGACATGTCAATGGCATATATTGGTGGGACCCACAATCGCAAAATAGACATGTCCCTATTTGAATGGTGTCAAAGTACATAACAAATCGGTTTATCCTAGAAAACAGCGGTTAAGTTTTCAAATAATCATTCCCACCTCATTTCAATTATAAAAAATGACGCGACAAAAGAAAAATGGTTAACACGTTTTATATATTTATCAACATGCAGTACTGCACGTGCCACCCGCTAATATTGATTGGGTTCAACTGTTTTACTGGATGGTGCTCTGTGTTACCTATCTTAAGCTTGGATAAGTTGGAGGCTTATGTCAAGTTAGAAGCAACTATAGAAGTTTTCTGCGTCCCTTTCATGATTTGTGATTTATTTTTGTATGTGATAGGACATACTAAAGTTAGGGCTCTTGATTGACTGGAATGGAGGACCAAGATTCATGCTACCAAGTCAAAACAAAATGGAGAATGAGAGCTAAAGTTGAAAGATGTCCACTTTTAATCTAATCTGGGTATGAATTTAGTGAGAGAAAATTTATATGCCGGGCTAATACAAATTCCATGTTGCATGGACACTTTTGATAAGTGGCGTACCCATATCGGCCACGTATTTATGTAGCGAACTTGTGGATTCTTGTACAACACCCGCTCAATTTCCTATTCTTTATCTTCACATCACCAATTAACATTAACATAAGAGTATGGACTATATGCTTAACTTTTAGGATAAAGTTGTAAAGATAGACCACACATACTATTCCCTCCAGATCACACAGGTTCAATTAATATGAATATTAAAAAGTAAAAAACTTTAAAAATTCTCTACACTTCTATTAGTAGTATGATATAAAATTGTTAGGCACCAGAATTCTAGGTGATCGATTCATCTGGCCATCACCTCGTAAGCAACCGCTTCATCCTAAATGCCAGCCTTGGCATTATTTAAGGCGCGAGGGGGATTGACTCAGTGAGTCGGTCACCTATGCAATTGTGTCAGCAACGTTTTGATTACATAGAATTATATGCATAAATACATTTGCAGACATAAACAC
>JAUPMG010027210.1:0-14851 GCA_031762675.1 Pachysandra terminalis | reverse complement strand
CACTCATACTTCACAATGAGTTTCAACTCGACATCCATACCCTCCTAAGGACCCACACAAGGTTCAATAACAGGTGCCATTGCATCATAGTGCAATGCACTTAATCTAACATTAAATCTGAATTTTTAATTACTATATCATTCCTAGTAATTCCATAGAAATTTTCCACATAAATTTATAACCTTTTTCCTTATACTAAATCTTACAACTAGCCAAACATGATTAAAATGTTTGCTGAATTCTTCCATGATACATATAAATAGTCATGCTTAGATGTATTTTAACCACATAAAATCATATCTTTATATTGATAATTATTCTTGTTTATGAAGGAAAGACAGCATACATAATCTATAACCTTACTTCATGAATTTCATTCCAACCGATATTTAACAACTTCGTTTATAATATTCGGTTTACTTAGATGAGTCCTTAATTTAGATTAAAAATACCATTGCTATTGAGATTAGATAATGAACAGCAACCACTTAAATTGATATTTTAACTCAAATCAGAATTAACGTTATATATATAAGATAAAAATGATTTGGTTTCTAATCTGAAAAATAACAACCATCATAAATATAAAAATTCTGGTAACGCATGTACATTGAAGAGTTCTTCATTAAATATGAACAACAGATTCACTTAAGGTAATCTCTCGTTATTCATAGGTAATTACGTTACTCTATCAATTTACATATCTGGACTATAATGGTTTAAAATTTCTGAATCTATGATTTCATGCATTAGTTATTAGTCTAAGGATTCAAGTGTTGATATAATCCAAGAAAAACTAACAGTTTTATAAATACATCTAATGCACAACCGAAATCAAGAACTTATAAATTTAGTTATTCCTAACCGTTCATAGACTAACCATTATAGATCTTTATAATTTAACTTTTGGTCTTAAACGACCAAGAACAGCCTCTGCTATACTGGTTTAAACAATCTGAAATGGTAGATACACCCAAACTCAAATCGCACCTTTCAATCACCTAGAGTTTAATTATGCTAATAGCATGCGTTAGATCCTTTCATCTATAAGAATATATCATAAGGAGGTTTAGCAACTTACAAGATATCTTGAATCTGAATCACCAAAAAGAAACTCAGAAAAATCCTTGATCTTCTTCACGATTTGATCACTGCAACACAGACGAAACCAACAATTCAGCAATGCACGTCTGCTGTTTTAACACCTCTATAATTCTTCTTCACTCAACAACCTCAAGAACAGCTGATCCTAATCTCTCACACTCTCACGATCTGATCTTTGTTCTGCCAATCTAAGTTTCAGCAAAACAGAAAAATACCAATCTCGATTCTTGCCCAACAACTAGATTTATCACGTCTCTCTCTCTTTCTGATCTATCTTATTCCAACCGAAACCATACAATCTTAATTTAAAATTTTTAAAACCTCCTCACGGTTCCACTAGTTTTAATCTTTCTTTCTTATCAAACGAAAATATGAGAGAAGGAGTGTTTTACTCCTTCAAGTAACTAATTACTCTAATTAGTTAAACTAAAAAAATTTATAAATTTTACAAATAAACCCCTAACCGAAATTTCTAATTTCCACTAACTCCCTAATTAATATTTGACCACAATTAAAGAATTAATTAACCTAGAATTAGAAAATAAATAATTAAATTAAATAAATGAAATAATTAATAATAACTTAGGGATTTATTCTATTAAGGGTAGTGGGTTATTACACATCTTTATCAGGAAAGTCTTCAGGTAGTTACCACTCATCTAGAATAGGGTGATCAGCCAAAACGTCTGCCAGTGCTTGGCCCTTAATGGCCCTTTGAGGGACATAGATAATCTCGAATTTTGAGAGCATGAATGCCCATTTAGCCAGCCTCCCTGACAAGACAGGTCAGGACATGGTGTACTTAAGTGGACTTGCCTTTGAGATTAACCTGACTGTGTAGGCAAGCATATATTGTGATTGCTTTTGAGTGGCAAAGACAAGTGCAAGAAAAATTTTCTCAATCAGTGAGTAGTTCAATTCGGCACCGACAAGGGTTCGAATTAAGTAATAGAAGGACTTTTCTTTTCCTTGTTCATTCTCTTGTGCACGTAATGCCCCCATAGATTGCTCTTGTGCAACGATATAGAGGATCACTGGTTTACCTGGTATAGGGGCTATAAGAACAGGAGGACTTAGGAGATATTTCTTAATGCTATTGAAAGCACTGGTGCAAGCTTGATCCCACTCAAAGGTTGAATCCCTTTTCATTAGTCTGTTGAAGGGTTGGCAATGACATGCTAAATTAGAAACTGTCACACCCCAAAACCCGTGGCACAAATCCTTATGTGGGCAGCACGGATCATAAGGTGAGACCTTCGGGTTCTAACCAAGGAACGTGGATTGCCATCATTCACAAGTAATAAAAGTAGAATATTACTACCTTTATTCAATTACCAGAGTGTAGAAGCAAAACAATATCAAATTAAAAATCAGTCAATGACTTCAGAAGAGTAAACACTGCCAAATCCAAACAATATAATAATAAGGAAACATAAGTCTGTTACATCCAAAGCTCTCAAAGTATCATAATGTCTAAAACTGAAAGGAAACAAGCAAATAGCTGTGTCAACCACGCCTATCATCACTCCACCTCTACCTGCAACATAATAAGTTGCGTGAGCTTGGAATGCCCAGTAAGACCATATCTGTCACCAATCCTCATGAAACATCATGGTACAAAATCAATTACAGAACTGGAAGGTAAAATAACGAGTAATCATGCCATATAAGATAAATGACTGAGATGGAGTATGAGATGAGTGTGTATCAAATAAATCCTCTATATGATATGCTCAAACAAGAGAATACATGTGAAAGTGCAATGTTATGAACTAAGTTAATGTTTCATGTTAGGTGCCCCTCAATTGCAACTTCATAAATGTAAACTAATTGGTAAACTGATTTTTATGAGTGTCATACTCAAGGTATATCCAACCGTATAGGACTTCACTGAATCCTACCCTTATTTAAATGGGGATCACCCATAGGTATAATCAATCTCCCACAGGTGATCCTTACTAGTTTAAGTGGGGATTTCAACCCACAGGTGTATAGTCAACCTTTAGGGAACCTCGCAAGGAATCCCTCGACTTATCCTCCCATCACTTAACAGTCCACGTCAACCTAGTATGCATGCAACTACTCAGTACAAACTCTATCCGTCGCTACCCGACTGGTCAAGCTAATTAGTGCACAACTCTATCTGTAGCTGCCCAATTGATTGGACAAGATAATCAGTTCCCTTATCAGTAGGATTTTCAGTGATAACACCCCTCGGAAGCTATCCGTGCGCCCATACACATGAATAATCCGTCGGATGCCATCACGGGCATCCGAATCTGGGTCTTTACAAAAATAAAGCGCCGGATATATGCGAGGCGACCCTGAAGGCTTCTAAGCTCACTTAAGTTCTTTAGTTCCGGCATGCTTTGGATTGCATCAATATTAGATTGGTCAATCTCGATGCCACGATGATGAACAATGAACCCAAGAAATTTCCTGGATGTAATGCCAAAAGCGCATTTAAAGGGATTCATCTTTAGTTGGTACCTTCAGAGTTGATTGAACACCATGTGAAGGTCATGCAAATGATCTTTTCTCTCATTGGACTTAACTACCAATTCATACACATAACATTCAAATTTATTATGGAGTATGTCATTAAAGATTCTTTGCATTGCTCGTTGATAAGTTGCACCCGCATTCTTAAACCCAAATGGCATCAATTTATAACAAAATATCCCTTTTGGGGTACGAAATGCTGTAAGTTCTTCATCCCTTTGTGACATCCTGATCTCGTTATACCCTAACGAACCATCCATGAAGGAGAGAGTTTCATGTCCAGCAATTGCATCGACCATCAATTCTGTGATTGGTAGGGGAAAGTCGTCCTTTGGACATGCGTTATTTAGATCTCGAAAGTTGACAAATACACAAATTTTCCAATTCTTCTTTTTGCCTGGAACAATATTCCAAATCCACGTGGGATATTTCACTTCTCTGATGAAGCCGGCTTCAATTTCCTTATTAACTTCATTCTTTATATGCAGAACAAGCTCAGGTCGAAAGCGCATTTGGGCTTGTTTAATAGGTCAAACTCTATGTTTGACATCAAGGTGATGAACTGCAACCTTAGGCTCAAGACCCGGCATTTATTTGTACATCCACGCGAATACATCCCTGTACTATGTCAAGAGTTCAACATACACATTCTATTCATTAGATGACAAGAGGGCGTTAACGAAGATGGATCGAGGATTGTTTTGCATCCCGAGATTGATCTCTTTGGGCTCATTCAATGTGGCTTTCCCACCATCTTCCAGTTCTGAGGAAGCATCATCAAGGTCATCTTCTAATGATGACCCTGAACCTGAGTCATCCTTGACGGTAACATGATATGAAGATGATACCTCCATCTCATCGGTCTCTTTTTGGATTTGAGCTTTCTTTTGGCCTGTGAGCACAGTGGTGTGACGCTTGAGTGGTCCGTAATTTTCTATCACCACTGTTCATCAATGCTTTATGCGTGATGGGATCAAACTATGGGGTTCCTCATCGCCTTTTGCTTCTTTCTTTCTTTTATGCTCGACATTTGGTTTAGCTTGCTTTTCAGGGAGTTTGACTCGGAACAAAATTGTCTTTTTGCAAGGTGAACTGAGTTTCCCTCAATTTGAGGGACCCTACTTAGTCGCTCGAACACAGAGAGATGAAGAGTGGGAAATCCGATTCGATCAAAGATTGAAATCCAGGAGGTTGGCACTTTCTTGTCTGACTTTTCAATCACTGCTGCCATGATGTGGTATACCGTCGCCTTATCCTTCCTTTCCGTTCCTAAAATTTGCATTGGTTCGACAGGGGTAAACCCAACCCTGTGTCTAGATGCCTCAACCACATGTCCCTTTTGTTTGAGTTTCATTGGGTATCATTGAGCCTGTGGGCCCTTCGTCACGTGGCCTTCGGATTGAGTTATCCCAATGAGTTTGGTTTCGTAAGATCTTATCCAACTTTGGCCAAAAACTTATATACTACTAGATCAAAACCTTCATTAGTTCACCTTGCAGGAAGAATCTCATGTTCAACATGAGATTTGTAGGAAGATTCGACAAAACCCTTGATAGGTTGTTTTGTTGTGCTCATTTTAGGGAGCAGCATGATCATTTCTTCCTTCAAAGTGTCCAAATCTTCCCGCTTCAATAAGTCAGACTTCTTTGATTCATCTCTATTTGAATATTCAATGAAAGGTGATTGCCCTTGCTTCCGTCTCGCATTTGGAAAATATCGAAAAACTATTGGCTTATTCAAAGACTTAGAAGATGGCTTTGGTTCTTCCACCTTGTTTGGTCCACTAAACTTTGCTTCCTATTTCTTCACCAGAACCTCAATTTCTTTTCTTTTCAACTTTGATTTGCCCATCGGAGGTATCTTGGTCAAAGTGATCTTTTGTAGGTTGTCACCATCTACATAAAACTTTGCATTTGCCAACAAAGATTCTACCTCTGAAAAGGGTTTGGCATTGGCAACCATCATCTTTGCTCTCCATTCTTTTAGAACTTAAAGCATTGGCCGAGAGTTGAAGACACCACTCCATTTTCTTGGAGCCATGGTCATCCTAGTAACAAATATTAAGTTTTCTTTGAGTCGATCACATGGAATAAAGTACTTGAAATCAAGTCTCCAATGGTAAGATCAAGTTGGATCATGCCGATGGCTCGTTGCCCTCCTTGATCAAAACCATGTATCATCAAACGACTTTTAGAGAGATCATTTGCTGTGATTTCAAGTTGTTTCATTTTGGACTTTGGCATTATGTTCACAGTCAACCCACCATCAAGAAGCAAGCGATTGATCTTTTGTTCCCGCATATATCCAGAAGCATTAAGCGGCCGATTATGGGGTTAGGACCCTAACTACAAATCTTTATCAGTGAAGACAATGGTTGCATAACAAGCGACACATAGCTCGGAATCGCTTTCAAGGATTTTAACTTGGGAAAGTTCATCTAGATATTCATCTTGATCTTCAAAAGCATGGATAAGAGCGCGTAAAATATTTGCAGGAAGTTGCAATACATCATGAATGCTGAAGATCGATGGCGCATCTTTCAGTCGTTCAACAATTTCACATGTAAAAGAGCTTGGGAGTGAGGTTGTGGCAGTGCCCCTCTCTGAAAGACCATCATCAGCTTCCTTATGCTCATCTTTATGGTTTTCGTAACATGCGGTCATGTGAATGGCCTCTACGAGGTCTTTGTTGAAGAGCCTACTAGGAATGTACTCATGCAATGTCACGAGGATTAGTGACTTTTGTTGGAATACATCATTCTGCTGCGATAATTTCATTGCCAACCCTTTTGGGCTTTCCTTTTAGAATGGTTGCGAATTTGGGGTTTTTGTTGTCCGCTTTTTAGACAAGTTCCATGAAGGCGACGCATGTATTACTTGGATCATTTCTTTGAACCACAAGTGTCCACCCTTCTTCTTCATTGACAGAGCCAAAGTCATACTTTGGTTCATCAACTTCATGGAAATGCAGTTCTAGCAGAGGGGTTAACGCCGACATTATTGGATATCATGGAGCTAGTACCTTGACTGGGATCATTGTTCCAAAGCAAATGGACTTGTAGTACAAAGATTATGAGTTGACATGTTGTTGTGGTGATCTCGAGAGGCTACATGGTGACTGAACTTAAAAGGGTGCATGATTTGAGTCAACCACCTCCTCGTTTAGGTCGAGAATAATTTTCCCTTCTCGTGCAAGGTTCATGATCTTTTCTTTTAGAACACAGCATCTTTCAACGGGATGACTCACCACCTAATGATAGATGCAATATTTGAGATCATCAACACGCCCAACCTCTTCTGGACGTTTCGGCTCAGGTATTTCAATGATCCCTTTTTCCAACAAGTCTTCAAGCGTCCCTGATACATCTGAGTCTGAGAAAGGATACTGCTTCTCTTACAACTCCTTAAGTGTGTACCAACGCTTCTTTTTTTCTTGAGGAAAATAAATTTTCTTCTCTGCTCTCCTATTGTCCTTCATTGAAATTCTTACCGGGGCTGTTGTGACAATCATCAACTTTAGCGCTATTCTTCGAGGTCTTCTCATTCTTCTTAACCTCCTTCTCCTTTCGTGTGTCGATGAATGGAGGGTTCTTGCAACTCTGACTAGCAATATTGAGCTCCATGTCATGGGCTCGGGTAGCCAATTCTTCAAAAGTACGTGGCTTGATATATTGAAGGATGTAAAAGAGTCTCCATGGCATGCCTTGGATGCACATCTTGATAGCAGAGACTTCTAAGAGGCGGTCCTTATAATCAAGGCTCAAGACACGTCAATGATTAATGTAATCAACAATCGGTTTATCTCTCCATTGCTTTGTAATAGTGAGCTCTATCATGCTCACTGTTCGATGGGTGCTGTAGAAACGATTTAGGAACTCCCGTTCCATTTGTTCCCAACTATCAACAGACCCGGATTCCAATTCTGTGCACCAATCAAAGGCATTCCCTTTGAGAGAACGTATAAAATGTTTGGCCAAAAGATCCTCATATGTACCTGCATTGTTACATGGTTCAACGAAGTGTGCAATATGTTGTTTAGGATTACCTTTTTCGTTAAATTGTTGAAACATTTGAGGTTGGTATCCCATTGGCATTTGTATATTGTTAATGCGATTGGTGTATGGTCCCGATTACATCAGCACACTTTGGGTTGCACCACCATATTGCGCTCTTATAGTGTTTGTTATTGTGTCCTACAGTTTTTGGACCGATAAAGACACTATTGCCGTAGATTGGGCCGACTGGTTGAAAGCTTGTGCAAATGAGGTGTTATGATGCTCACCAACAACTCAAGTGATCAAAGGCATGTAGCTTGGAGGATGATCTTGGGCTTGGCTTGACTCTCCAATATTTTGACCTTCCAACCTATTCATGAAGGAAGCGATATGTAGGTCCTTCTCTTCAACGGTCTTGGTAAGTTTAGCAATGGATCTAGCCATATCTGCCACTTGTTCCTCAATTGTGCTAGCACCGATCATCGTAACAGGAATGTCAATTGAGTAAAATGTAGGCATGAGATCTGAGCTTCTTAAAGGAGATTTCCCTCTTGGAGTTTCAGGAGAAGATCTCGAGTGGAATCCAATGCTTGAGTTAGCGTCTGAGATAGAACTCATTGGCTTGCCCCCAGGCATTGAGTTACCTGATGGGATAGATCATTTCTTCGCATCAATGACCACATCTCTTTTTGCCCCTAGTGAAGCTAAGGAGATAACATGTCTAGTAGATGCAGATTCTCTAGTTGCCTCTGTTGAATGTGTATTTGCACTCATTTTCCCCATAATTGATTGAAGAGTTTGTAGCCTCGTTGATGCTACAACTGCTATGAATATTCATTGAAGCCTTGGAAAATGATTCTTGATTTGGTGTGAGAGTATTAGGAGAAGAATATGAGAGGCAAAGATGTCTCACCGGGCGTGCCAAAAATTTTTAGACACTATCCAAAATAAAAGATAAGAAAATGTGTGAAACAAATGTCAATTTGATTAATTTAAATAATGAGTACAATCTCTGTGATTTGTATTCTTTACAAGGAATAAACCTCTGATTTGATCTCCTTGATGAATCTTAAATCCGAGGGCTGTAGAAGCTTCATCTTGAATCGACCTTCAATAACTCGTTCTTCAGTGCATGCTGTAAGCCAACATAGTTGGAAAAGAGCCTTCTTTTCTGTGGACTCTCCTTTTCTAGATGTGTTTATCTCCTTGATGAATCTTCAATCTGAGGGCCATAAAATCTTGATCTCGAATCAATCTTTAATAACTTGTTCTTTAGCACTTGTTGCAGGCCAAAGTAGTTGGAGAAGAGCCTTCTTGTTTGTGGACTCTCCTTGTCCGGATGTGTGTATCCCCTTTCTTCTTAATGTAGGAAAGAAAGAATGGATGCAGGCTTTGTGATGTAGACTTGGGTGAGGTTTCGCCAAGTCTTCTCAGAATTTCTTCAGTGTTTCTCCATGCTTCAAATATTTCTTATGGATTTCTGATCCTTGGGAGTTCTTGTGTATGGAGTTCTCTATTTATAGGCAAGAGGTGAGGGTGTCATTGCCTTGTTATAGAGACTTCCTTTGATTGGAAATTTCCATTTGGAGAAGATTTAATTCTCCTATTTTGGCAACAATCTTAATTGATTGCAACTTTCCACTGTAAAGGGGATTTGACCATTTGATTTGAAGTTTTCCATATTAAGAGGATTTGTGTACCTCAAATTTGGAAGTAATTTAAATTGATTAAGATATGCCATCTCGAGGGGATCTTTTGCCGTTAATTTAGCATGATTTAATATTAGGCGTGTTTCCGAATATTCTTTGCCACCTAAAAGAATATGACCTAACTTATTTGTTTGTCATATAGATGGGATTTAGTCACTTGTTTGGCTTGCGACTTCTCTTGTGAGCCCACATTTAAATGTTGGGCTGGATTTTTTTCTTTTACTTATCTAGGCCCATATCATGCAACCTAACTTGTTGGTTTGGCCATTGACTAGTCAACTTTTTCTTGGTCAAATTCTTTGACTTAGATGATACAAATTTTTAGTGCCTACATATATGTATGCATATTGTTACGTCCTGATGAGAAGCTGTCACATCTCAAACCTTAGAGATCTCATTGGAGTCCTTATAAGATTCAAAATATAACTAACCCCATTCCATGTGGGAGTGGTAGTCAATACATTGCCAAACACATTGAATCAATTAAGATAATTACAAAATCTGAAAATAAATATCTTAAAAATAATCCATTACAACAAACATTAAAACACATAAATAAACTACTCCTAGTCTCATGCTTCAGTCAAAACCTACCAACTACTCAAATCAAATATGAACATAAATCAAATATATCCTACTATAAATCTACTGGAATCATCAAACGATGTCCTAATTATAACAAAATTTACTTGAAAGCGTAAGCTACACTTACCTTGTAATTAAACAAGTAGGGAAAATGCCACTCTTCAATGGTATCCCCATAGACAAAAATAGAAGGTTAGTATGCTATAAAATATATAATATGATAATGCAATTGTGGCATGCTGTGATGTGCAATGTAATATGACATACTGGTTCAATTATTAATAAATGCAATGCATGCTAATGCGACAAGATATATAATCACCACATGTGATTCAAGCACAATCATATGAATGCAATATGCATGCTGTTTTGCATTGGAATAGTGTATGTCCCACACTCGATCAAACCCCTGGCTAAACAACATGAAAATCATCCCCCAAATACATGGCCAGAATAGGGGTTATTCTTCGTGCGCATCATAGTTTCGAGGGCTTGTGACCAAACGAGAACAATCCCCATACCTTATTTTTTAGCACGAGGACTCTTCCCAAGCCTCACCGATGTGAACTTTTCCTTGTGAACCATAAATTAGCCGATCTATTAACAGAATTTCACTCGTTCATCTGTCCAACTAGACAGATATTTGTCTTGCAAGACAAGAATCAAATTTGGTCTATTGGGAGAGCGACTCCCTTAACACATGCAAATCAGTTCATTAGGGACTTCCTAATCAATAATGTAATTTCCAGATTACAACACCACTCATTATATCCATAAATTCCAGAAATAAGCAATTATGAGGTCAAGTCAAGGCAGACCCAAACCAAGATCATCATGCTCCGTAGGCATATGATGTGCCTTTTGAAACGTGCAATTAACTAATCAATCATAGGTGTACATGAGTAAGTGTAATTTGAGTTATAAAATATGATCATGATATTCTTTAGGATGATAATAATTCCAATCAAAAGTTCATATGCTGGGGAAACATAGCAATAGTCTCCTGAATAGGTCGATTATGTAAAATATTCCCAATTCCAACACCACATTCAATCTCAAATAGGTATATTAAACATGCCAGTAAAGTTTCAAAGCAAACAGACCACTTTCATAAATTTCGGCATGCCACTTACGTTGTTGCTAGTTTGCCACTGCCGTCATCGATAGCCCTTCCGGCATACCGCTGGCCTTTAGCAGCCTAGGCAGTGGACAAAAAACAAAAACTCAAAGGGTCAGAATCCTATCGGCATGCCGCCCCTCAATCGACAACCTGGGCAGAAACCCAAAACAAAAAATCTGTGGGCGTCGGCATACCTAGAAGTATGCCGCTAGGTTGCCGACTCAACCCAGAAGCTGGTTAGCACACTAAACGGCATGCCGCTTAGTTTGGCGACTCTCGGGAAAAGCCTAGAAAATCATGCAAAATCAAAATAAAGTTCTTTTTAGGAAGTACATTATCAAAACACACACCATGAATTTAAATTCTGAACAAAACCCACACTTTGTTGCTGTCCTTGTGATGAATTTTGCTGTTGTTTTCTTGGAAATTGACATTCTCTTTGATGATGTTCTATTCTCTCACAATTAAAACACCCCATGCGTACAGTTCCAAGGTCTTGAGTGTTCATTGGTTCTTGGGTCTTTTGCCTTTTCTGAAAGTACTGTTAATTGTGGTAGTTTCTGAAATTTTCAGCTCTAGTGTTGTTCCTTTCCTTCTTTAGATCTTGAGTCCTATGGAATTCTTGCAAATATTTCTCAACCTTACGAGCACAATCAACTACCTTGTGGTATTTAGTAAATTCTCGAATAATTAATCTTCTCTTGATGCTAGGCCTTAGTCCGCTTTCGAACCTAAAAGCCTTCTTCTCTTCCTCATCAACCACTTACTTGGCAAATTGAGACAACTCCGTGAATTTTGTTGCGTACTTTGGTATGGTCATGGATCCTTGTTCCATCTTCATGAATTCCAGCTCCTTTTCCTTCCTAACAGTTTTAGGAAAGCATTCTAAGTAAAATCTCACCTAAAAGTCAGTCCAAGTTTGAATTTGTAGTATCTCCAAGGTAGATTTCCACCACCTCCTTGCTTGACCTTTTAACATGAATACCGCAAATCGAACCATCTTGGATTCCTCTATCTCCATCACTTGGAAGATGTGCTCCAAAGAGTAGATCCATGCTTGTTCTTCCATCGGATCGGTTGTTCCTTTGAAAACAGCAGGTTCAAGCTTCCTGAACTTCTTGATGCTATGACTATTCCTTTGTGCATCAGATTGTTGTAGCATCGATTGAGATTGATCTTACGATTGTCGCATCATCAAGACCATCTCTCTCAATGCTTGATAAACTCCAGATAGTTGGGGATTTTGATCATCATCATCACCTTCTACAGATGAACTAGCACCCACATTACCTTTTCTTCTACAAGCCATTCTGAAAATATGATGGTTATAAACTATTAGAAAGAAAGACGAATCTTGCGTACATGTAAGTTAGCAAACCAATGTTAGAATTAAGCACACCAAAACTTTTGAAAATCAGCACAAAAACTTCTGAAAATCATCACAAAAAAACTTTTGGAATTAATTGAAAACATAAAACTTAGGCTCTGATACTAACTTTGTCACATCCCAAACCTTAGAGATCTCATTGGAGTCCCTAAAAGATTCGAAATATGACTGTCACCCCATTCCACATGGGAGTGGTAGTCAATACATTACCAAACACATTGAATTAATTAATATAATTATAAAATCTGAAAATAAATGTCTTAAAAATAATCCATTACATCAAACATTAAAACAACAGAAATAAACTACTCCTAGCCTCATGCTTCAATCAAAACCTACCAACTACTAACTACTCAAACCAAATAAAAATATAAAACCAGTAAATCCTACTACAAAATCTACTGGAAGCATCAAACAATGTCCTAATTATAACTAATGTCTTCATCATATGCTTCTCCTTCGTCTTGATCATCATAGTCCTGTTGTCCTTCATCTATAATTCCTGAAATATGGTTGTTTGAAAGCGTAAGTTACACTTAGCTTGTAAGTAAACAAATTAAAATAATATTTAAGAATGAAGTAGGGACAATGCCACTCTTCAATGGTATCCCCATAGACAAAAACACAATGTTAGTATGCTGTAAAATATATAATATGATAATGCAATTGTGGTATGCTGTGATATGCAATGTAATAAGATATGTGGTTCAATTATTAATGAATGCAATGCATGCTAATGCAACAAGATATATAATCACCACATGTGATTCAAGGATAATCATATGAATGCAATATGCATGTTGTTTGGCATTCGAATAGTGTATGTCCCACACCCGATCAAACCCCTGGCTAAACAAGATGAAAACCATCCACCAAATACATGGCCAGAATAGGGGTTATTCTACGTACGTATCGGAGTTTTGAGAGCTTGCAACGAAATGGGCACAATCCTCATACCTTATTATTTAGCACGGGGACTCATCCCAGGGCTTACCAATATGAACTTTTCCTTGTGAATCATACGTTAGCCGATCTACTAACAGAATTTCACTCGGTCATTTGTTCAACTAGAGACAATAATGAAATTTGGTCTATTGGGAGGGCGACTCCCTCAATACATGCAAATCAGTCCATTCGAGACTTCCTCATCAATAGTATAATTTCCTGATTACAACACCACTCATTATACCCAAAATTTATAGAAATATGGAATTATTGTAAGGACTCGAACCTAATAAATCTAATTCCTAATTGTTGAAAATAATAATAATAAATTCTATGTGAGCTAGATGGGAATTTTCAGGATCGAATAGGAAGGCTTTGAAACTATTGTATCAAAAACTGGGGTTTACTGGTAATTAAATAACTTATGGGGAATAGGGTAGAATTAAAATTGTATGTGATAATGAGAACATGTGTGTGCTGTGCGTGAAGTGGGATGAGGGGGGGGGGGGGAAGGAAAGTCTTCCATAACTTGTCCACCATCCCCATTTCCCACATTAGTATGAACCTAGAAGAGAAATAGAGAAACAAAACCCTAGCCGTTCCATGCGTGGAGAAAATATAAGAGAAGAAAGAAAGAAGAAAGGAAGAAGAAGAAGAAGAAGAAAGAATAGAGGACATGAAGGATAGAAGAAGCAACTTAGATCTGGATCTCAGCTCACGGAGAAGGTAAGTCTCATTTTCTGTAGAATCTGAATAAGGTGTTGTTGAGTTCCGATTTCATACGTTTGTTCAAAATGATTATTGATTTGGGTTGGGTTTGAATGCATTGAGATTTGCTTGGTTTAATTGAAATGTTGAATGATCTACATGTTATTAATTGATTTGTATGCTTCACAACTTATTGGATGCGATTTTGTGACTTTTGGGAAACCTTAGAATGGATCTGGGATCCACATCCCGAGATCCATCAGCGGGCACCGGCATATTGGTGGCCCTACCAGCCTAAACCCATAAAATAACAGATACCTCCATCGGCAGGCACCGGTACACTAGTGAGCCTGCCGATTGGGGCCAAGTCCTACTGAAAACACCCCACCGGTACACCGGTGAGTCCACCGATGGAGGTAAAACTTGTGTATATTGAGCCTTGAATTGGGTTTTGATCAGTTTTGCTTGGGAGTTGGTCCCACCATTGTGAGACATCATAATTGGAGTCAATTTATGACTAGAAGGCTCTGGCCTACCTATAGAAGAATCATCCGTGAGTTCTATATTGAAGAGGTTGGGTTGGGGTTACACTATGTGTTTGAGAAATGGTCTTAGTGAGTTAAAGCTTGGTCGGATGGCTCTAGCCTACCTGTGGGGAACCACCTTTGAATTCCATGGTACACCCTACACCATTGATTAGTTTGTTGACTTAACCTTACTTGGATTGCATTCATCATGTGCTTAGCAATTGAAATAGATTTGTTGGGGATTGATGTTGTTTTGTGCCATTGATTGAG
>JAUPMG010027160.1:0-14855 GCA_031762675.1 Pachysandra terminalis | reverse complement strand
GTTAAACTCACTTCCACCAATGACCATCACTACGTGGGATGGTTTGGCTCAAACATTCTTAGCAAAGTTCTTTCCTCTATAAAAAATTACTTTTAATTGCTAGTTAGATGTTCATCTCACTTTTCGATTGTCTAAATAAAATTTAGGATAGTAATTTCGGTATTTAGTTACTAAAATTCCCTGTGGGTTCGACACTCTATTTCATCACTTTATTACTTGTTACGAATTCGTGCACTTGCGAAAATGTACATCATATCTCGTAGACACCTACTAGCTGAGGATCCGCATTAGCTCTAGCTCCCGAGGACGATCCCTCTCTAATAGTGGTAGTAGTAGCTTTTCTCCTACCAACCATCTACACTGCAAGGTAAACAGTAAATCTATGAGTCTCTACCTCGTGTCCAATTAGTAAACAAGTAAACACATCAACACAATCAAGCATGTTATCAAACAGCAAACAATTCCTTGGTGTATTTCTAGGTTCCTCCATCCTAGCTTCAGATTTCTATGTGAGATGAATACCTAGGTTCTCTAGTCTTCTAACATCCTTGATTTTGAACTTGTGTTCTGATAGGAAATCCGAAATCTAAGCTCTGATAGGTAAAATCTATTGCTCTGTTACCAATCTATCACACCCCCAAATTCGTAGCATGATTCCCTATGCGAGACCGCACGAATCTCGAAGTGCAACCTTCGGGTTCCATTAATCCTATTACAACTCAATGTTCTCAAAATCCCTAATCTAGATAATGAAAATAATAGTAAAATATGCAGTAGCAAGCAATCCAATCCAATGTAAGTCCTACTACATAGAAAAGTAATCCAAGTCTATCATCCCTCTCTTCCTGCAATATGAGAAGTTGCGTGAGCTTTGAATGCCCCGTAAGTTCATCAAACAATGTCATCCATCCAATTATGCTATCAATAGAGTCAATGTCAAGTCATGAGTACAAGCATGCAATATAACATATAATATGATGATATGAGATGCAATAAATGAGAATGTAGATGCTCTAGATGAATGCTTAAACAAGGAATGCAATGATGATATGCAAATGAATGAGTTAGACTAATGTAGCCTGTTAAGTGCCCCTTTAACTTCACACACCAAATGTAATACCAGAATTACGGACATAGGCCATTAGGAACTGCTGGAAGTCCCCTCTTCGTTACGGACGCTAACCCATGGTAGAAGGTCACCATTGTGCTAATTTAGAGTAGGTGCTATTCTCAGAATTTCCAACCCAATGCTATCTTAAGAGTGTATAATTACTCAAGGTATTCCAGCCCGTATAGGAGCTCGTAAGCATCCTACCCTAGTTTAACTGGGGATTTCAACCCACAAGGTATATAGTCAACCCGTAGGAATCCTAAATAGGAAACCCTTTATTTCCCACCTCCAGGGCTCTCTTAACACTCTACATCAGCCTAACATGTAAGCAATGGATTATAAACAACACAAATCAAATCAAATCAATTACTATTAAGTCCATTGTGATTGATGAGTACCAAACTATTATGGAACTCCAAGATAAGGTCTATGGTCTATCTTGAGTCCTAAGAGTCAATTACATGGTCAATGGTACGAGTCCACATCAAATCCTAATCAAAATCCAAAACTAGAAGTCACTGTATGCATCAGGGTTTGCCGTCGGTACCCTCACCGGTGGGTGCCAATTGTCCCTTTTTGCCTACTTTTAGGGCCCTGTCGGTACTCTCACCTGTGTGCCGGTAGGTACCGATAGTCCATTCTCTACGGGGTTCTGCAGGGCGTGCATCGGTACCCTCACCGGTGTGCTGGTGGGTACCAAAGCCCCAATTGTTCCTATATTAGTGTCCGTGTCGGTTCCCTTGCCGGTGTACCGGTGGGTCCAGAACTAGGGATTTTCATCCCTTTGATCCCCAATTCAATTTTGGTCGATTCTAATGGTCTCAAATCTATTGGTTTTCAAGCTATAACATATTAGAACATAACCAAACCTATTTCTAACATATTAAACATGATCTCATGCAATCAAATCATCAAAATACACATAAACACTCAAGAACATGAATATGATCACATGAACTCATAAAGGAATTGTATAGTAAAAATTAACTTACCTGATCTGATCTTAGAGATTCAGATATCATCAGATTCTTCTTTTCTTCCTCTCTTCCTTCTTCTTCCTCCTTTGATCGCTTCCTTTGACACTACAACAAGAACTAGGGTTTAGTTTTCTAGATCTAAACCCTTTATCTCTCTCAATCTCTCCAGATTTGATCCAACGATTATGCCTTGGGTTGAGAGGGGAAGGATATTTATCAACTTCCTTTCTCATTTCTCAAGCTAATCCAATTTATCAGCAAGCTCCTTACTGACTGGAATATTAGAGTAATTACAATGTAACCTATGGCACTGCTGGAGTTTACTACATATCCTTGGACTTTGGTTTTTCCCTAGTTTGATCCACTGTTTGGATCCTTTTGTAGGCTATGTCTAGCCTTAGATCTTGGATTGTTACATTCTTACTTTCATGTTATAAATAAACTTAAACCTTACCTTCCAAAAAAAAAAAAAAAGAAATTCAAATCCCATGTAGGCTAGTACGTATGGGATTGAAACACAAATATAAAATTACTTAATTAAAATATCCCATTTAGATAATCATTACACTAGGGCCCCAAAATAATTACTTTAATTATTAAAACAATCCTTATATCAATATAGCCTGAATTTATATAGTTAGATATTAGATAAAATACCTTATAGTAAAATATAAGTTAAGGACTCTTTCTAATAGAGGATTTAGGTCACTACAACCAACCTCCCATAAAAGAATTTCGTCCTCAAAATTGCGTACCTTAATCTGTGAATAGCTCTGGATAACACTCCTAGATATCTGAATCCAACTCCCATGATGCTTTAGATTCGCCTTTATGTCCCCATTGAGCTTTCACTAAGTTAATGGTCTTGATCCTCAACAGTTGCTCTTTCCGATCCAAAATCTTCATCGGTTGCTCTATGTAGGATACGTCTTCTTTCAGCTGCAACTCGCTCCAATCTAATACGTGCGATGGGATTGGTTCGTACTTCTGTAGTAGTGATACATGGAATACATCATGAACTGCTGCTAGTCGTGGTGGCAATGCAACTCTGTATGCCACTGGTCCGATGCGCTCTAGTACTTCAAATCGTCCTACGTATTGTGGTGCTAATTTTCCTCTCTTGCTGAATCTCATCACTCCTTTCATAGGAGAGACCTTCAAGAATACATGGACACCAATTGCAAATTCTAGCTCTCTCCTCCTACGATTTGCGTACCTCTTCTGTCGACTATATGCCGATGTCAATCTCTTTCGAATGAGTTTCACTTTGACTGTCGTCTCTTGTATTAGATTTGGTCCAAGAACGTTGTTCTCTCCAACTTCTGCCCATCAAACAGGTGAATGGCACAGTCTACAGTATAATGCTTCGAATGGGTCCATGCCAATGCTCGAATGATAACTGTTGTTGTAGGAAAACTCTACCAAAGGTAGATGTTCTCCCCAACTACCGCTGAAGTCCATCTCGCAAGCTCTAAGCATGTCCTCCAATACTTGGTTCATTCTCTCTGTCTGGCCATCTGTCTGCGGGTGATATGCCGTACTCAAATCTAACTATGTGCCCATAGCCTTCTACAATCCTTCCCAAAACCTCGATGTAAACAAAAAACCTCTATCTGAAACAATACTCACCGGAATGCCATGAAGTCTCATGATCTCTCTAACGTATAGTCTCACGATCTCCTCCGCTAAAATTGAAATCTTCACTGGTAAGAAGTAGGCTGATTTGGTTAAGCAGACCATGATTACCCAAGCTGTGCAATTTCTCTCTTAGTGATGTGCTTTCACTTTCATTCCGCTATAGGCAAAGGTTGTAGTAGTCCTGCTGCTCTATAGGCAAAGGTTGTAGTAGTCCTGCTGCTCTCATGTGCTCAGCCTTAACCTGCTGACACATGAGACACCGTGACACAAGCTGTGCAATTTCTCTCTTCATCCCCAGTCACCAATAGTTCACCCACAAGTGTCAGTACATCTTGGTTCTTCCCGGATGAATGGGATACCGTGACTTATGTTACTCTTCCAATTTCTCCCTCTGATGTCTTGATCCTCTGGAACACAAAGGCGACCTTGATATCTGATCAGTCTGTTTGAGTGTACCATCCAATCTGGCTTACTGTCATTGATTACTAACGATAGTAGGTCGTTGTCCTCCATCTGACAAGCTACTATACGATGCTTTAACGAAGGTCTGGCTACCAAACTGAAAAGGTAACCACGGCTCTGCTGGTTCACTGGTTGAATTCCCAAGTATACTAAGGTCTCCTGAAGACTCCATTCCTGGCAAATCAACTAAGCTAGAATTCCTCGTGGTCTACGACTCAATCCGTCAGCTACAACATTCACCTTCCCAGGATGATAGTGGAGTGTCAAAATATAGTCATTAACTAACTCCAACCATCTACTCTGGCGCATGTTGAGATCCTTTTGAGTGAAGATATGCTTCAAACTCTTGTGATTTGAATACAGTTCAAACTCCTCTTCGTATAACTAGTACAACCGTGGCCAACTAAAGATCATGAGTAGGGTAGTTGCGCTCATAAACCTTAAGTTATCACGAAGCCTATGCCATAACACGAACATCTTGCATAAGCACAACACCTAAGCCTTGCAAGGATGCGTCAGTGTGAACCTCCATCTTTTGTCCAACGACAGGTACAACTAAAACTGGGGCTGAGGTCAACCTCTTCTTGAGTTCATCAAACCCCATCTCACATAACTCGTCCCAAATGAACTTCACTTCTTTCCTTGTCAAGCGGGTCAACGGTGCTGCAATGGTGGAGAATCCCTCGATGAACTTCCTATTGTAGCCCTTAAGTCCAAGGAAACTTTGAATTTCTGCTGCGTTCTTCAGTCTCTACCAACTGAGAACTACCTCAACCTTAGCCGGATCCACGGAGATGCCACTCCTGGATACTACGTGACCAAGGATTCTCACTTCCTCTCTCCAAAAGTAGTATTTCTCCAACTTAGCAGACAACCGATGATCAAACAATGTCTGTAATATGATCCGCAGTTGTTGCTCATGCTCCTCCTTAGACCTTGAATAAATCAGAATGTCATTCACGAAGATGACTACAAACTGATCTAGAAAAGGCCTGAAAACGTTTTGCATCAAGTCCATGAAAGCTGTCGGCGCATTCGTCAACCCGAATGGCAACAAATTCATAATGTCCGTATCGAGTACGAAAGGCTGTCTTCTGAATATTCTCCTCTCGAATCCGTAACTGGTGGTATCCTGATCTCAAGTCAATCTTCGAGAAATTTTGAGGTCCTCTCAACTGGTCAAATTGGTCATCGATCCTATGTAGTGGGTACTTGTTCTTAACAGTCACCCAGTTCAGTTGTCTGTAGTCGATGCAAAGTCGAAGTGATCCGTCCTTCTTTTTCACGAATATTATTGGCGCACCCCAAGGAGAAGTACTTGGTCTAATAAAGCCTATTGCACTCAATGCATCTAACTGCTCTTTTAATTCGCGTAACTCAATCGGAGCCATTCGATAAGTCGCAAGTGAAATTGGAGTAGTGCCAGGCATAAGCTCTTTTTGAAAGTTTACCTCCTTGAATGGTGGTAACCACGAAAAATCCTGAAAAATCATGCCAAAACGTCAAACAGTAGAAATATCCTCCAAGAATAGTCTCTGATCCCCCATTCGCAATAAAAAGAAATTCAGACTAATAGGCATCCTTCTCAGTCCCAAGGAATGTCATACGATGTCCTCTAGGAAGATCGAATACGACTGCCTTCTCGAAGCAATTCACCTTGTCATGATAAGTAGGGAGCCAATCCATACCAAGTATCACTTCGAAATCAGCCATGTCAATCACTACCAGGTCTACTTCCCGGTTAAAGTCACCGACTCTTATCACGAAGGCACGACATACTCGGTGTTGAGTTACGATTCCTCGAACTGGGTTAAAGATATATAACGAGTTTTCTAGACTAGTGGGTTGTAAACCCATGAATAACATGCAACTACTAGAGATAAATGAATGTGTTGTACCTGAATCAAATAACACACTACCTGGGGTATGGAATAAATTGATAGTACCTTCTACCACTGCATTGGTTGCTTGGTCGTCTCGAGTATTCTCTATGTCAGTCAAGGCATTAGATTTGCCATTCTGAGCTGGTCTAGGTGGAACTGGTTTACCGTCTCTCATCGGAACTCAAAAATCTTATTGAAGATGTCCTTCCTTGCCACAGTTGAAGCATACTTTGCGTCAGAAATGCTGGTCTTTCAGTGGTTGCTTTTGAGCATCACACGTCACAGAAACTGCTACCGCTGTGTCGACTGGTGTTGTACTAGCTGGCTTCTCATCACGTCGCTGACGTCGATCGTTGTTATTTTGATATGGGTGGTACCATTTTTTGTCTTGCTTGGGCTTTTCCCGCACGTAAGCTCTGTCCATGTCTTGCTCCACGTGTCTGGTGCACTCGAGAACCTCGGCATAAGTCCTGAGTCATTGAGGCACGATTTTAGAACGTATAGCCGATCGTAGGCCCTCTTTGAGCTTTGCAGCTTTATCTACCTCCCTCGCTATCATGTGAGGTGCGTACCTCGACATCATAGCGAACCTTGCCTAGTACTGGCCCACTGAGTGTGTACCCTGCTCCAGTCACATGAACTCCGATGCCATCTATCACTGATAACTGTTTGGTAGGTAGTTAACCAAGAATTGGGTCTTGAACTGCTGTCATGTCATATTCACAATCAGATTCAGTTCCACCATTTACCAACAGTGGAGTGCTTCGCTCTTTAGCATGAAAGTAGCCAAAGTCACTCGCTGGTCATCGGGACATCCCATGGTTCGGAAGATTCTCTTGACATCTAACAGCCAATCTTGAGCAAGATGTGGCTCTCATAAGCCTTCGAACATATGTGGAGTAATCTTTTTAAACTTCTCCAACCATGTGATCGAAGCTCCTTTAACTCTTCTCTGGTCAGCTGTGGCCTGACACTCCAAATGATCTCGTTGCATAGCAGCCATGTCTCCCAGTATCTCGTAGACACCTGCTAGTTGAGGATCATCATTAGCTCTTGCTCCCGAGGATGATTTCTTTCCAGTAATGGTAATAGTAGCCCTTTTCCTACCAGTCGTCTACACTCCAAGGTAAACAGTAAATCTATGAGTCTCTACCTAGTGTCCGACTAGTAAACAAGTAAACAGATCAACACAATCAAGCATGTTATCAAACAACAAACAATTCCTAGGTGTATTTCTATGTTTCTCCATCCTAGCTTCAGATTTCTATGTGAGACTAATGCCTAGGTTCTTTAGTCATCTAACATCCTTGATTTTGAACTTTTGTTCTAATAGGCAAACCAAAATTTAAGATCTGATAGGTAAAACCTATTGCTCTGATACCAATCTGTCACACGCCCAAATCCACAGCAAGATTCTTGTGACTGCACGAATCTCGAAGTGCAACCTTTAGGTTCCATTGCTGAAACGTAGATTGCCATATCAATAACAACAAGAATAAAATTAAATGCTTTTCTTTATTTAATGAAAATATGCAGAAGCTAAATGAAACTTAAATAGTCCAAAATAACAGTCTATGACTATAGCTAAGTCATGACCTCAAGAGATTATAAACTAACTAATCGTATTACAACTCAATGTTCTCAAAATCCCTAATCTAGATAATGAAAATAAGAGTAAAATATGCTGTAGCAAGCAATCCAATCGAATGGCAGTCCTAGTCCGTAGCAAAGTAATCCAAGTCCATCATCCTTCTCATCCTGCAACATGAGAAGTTGCGTGAGCTTTGAATGCCCAGTAAGTTCATCAAACAGTGCCATCCATCCATTTATGATATCTATAGAGTCAATGTCAAGGCATGAGTACAAGCATGCAATATAACAAATAATTATGTTGTTATGAGATGCAATGAATGAGAATGCAGATGCCCTAGATGAATGCTTAAACAAGGAATGCAATGATGATATGCAAATGAATGAGTTAGACTAACGTAGCCCTTTAAGCGTTCCTTTAACTTCACAAACCAAGTATAATACCAGAATTTTGGGCATAGGTCACTAGGAACTGCCAGAAGTTCCCTATTCGTTTCGGGCGTTAACCCACCATTGTGCTAATCTAGAGTAGATGTTACTTTCGAAATTTCTAACCCATTGCTATCTTAAGAGTGTATAATTACTCAAGGTATTCCAACCCATATAGGTGCTCACAAAAACGCCTTGCATAAGCATCCATTTCAGCCTCATCATTTCACTCATCAGCATTATGCATCATTTGCATTCATCCTCATCGTCATTCATTGTATGTGTGTGCCATTAGCATCATTATGCATGATTTATATGTTCATCCTCACACCTTCATTTGTGGGTACTGGTTGTTCTTTAATTCAGATTATATGTATTATGTTTTATCATTATTATGGATATGGAGTTGGAAAAGCATGTGAGTGTTATACGGTTTGTATGGGATGAGTTAATGTTGTATGATTTTGGTAATGGGAAGAGGCATAGTCTTTGGATTTCTGTTGGGCCCCCAAAGCTCACACCTTCATGCACCAAGTTTTCAGCAAGAGTGAGGAGCTGATTGGCTGGATTGGAGTGGTTGGACAAGGATAATGCATGTTGTTGTTTACAGTTTATTTCTGATTTTTATTTGATGAGAACTGATGTACTTGACCCTTAAGGGCATGATTATGGTTTTAGTTTTTTTATGATATTCTGAATTTTGGGAACATGGTTATGTAAGTGTTTTTTTAATTAAGACTTCCTGTAGTGACCTAGATCCTATATTAGAAAGAGTCCTTAACTTATACTTTACTATAAGGTAATTTATTTGATATCTAAATATATAAATTGCAAGCTATATTGATATAAGAGATATTTTAATAATTAAAGTTATTATTTTGGGGCCCTAGTGTAATTATTATCTAAATGGGGTATTTTAAGTAATTTTAGATTTGTGTTTCAATCCCATAGGTACTAGGCTATGTGGGATTTGAATTGGATTAGCTTGAGGAGGGGGAAAGGAAGTTGATAAATATCCTTCCCCTCTCAACCCAAGGCATAATCATTGGATCAAAGGAGAGAGAAAAGAGAAAGAGAGAAAGGTTTTAGATCTGGAAAACTAAACCCTAGTTCTTGTTGCAATGCCAAAGGAAGTGATCAAAGGAGGAAGAAGGAAGAGACGAAGAAAAGAAGAATCTGGTGATATCTGAATCTCTAAGATTAGATCAGGTAAGTTAATTCTTATTGTACAATTCCTTTATGAGTTCATGTGATCGTATTCATGTTCTTGAGTGTTTATGTGTATTTTGATGATTTGATTGCATGAGATCATGTTTAATATGTTAGAAATAGGTTTGGTTATATTCTAATATGTTATAGCATGAAAACCTATAGATTTGAGACCATTAGAATCGATCAAAATTGAATTGGGGATCAAAGGGATGAAAATCCCGAGATCTGGAAATCCCCTAATCACACCCAGTTTGGCACCCACCTGTACACCGGCAAGGGTACTGACAGGGACACTAATATAGGAAAAATAGGGGCTTCAGTACCCACCGGCAGACCGGTAAGGGTATCGATGCACACACTGCAGAGAATGGACTATAAGTACCCATTGACACACCGGTGAGGGTACCGACAAGGCCTTGAAATTGGGCAAAAAGGGACCATCGGCACCCACCGGTACACCGATGAGCGTACCGACGGACGGCACACCCAGATGCACACAGTGGCTTCTAGTTTTGGATTTTGATTAGGATTTTATGTGGACTCATACCATTGATCTTGTAATTGACTCTTAGGACTCAAGATAGACCATAGACCTTATCTTGGAGTTCCAAAATAGTTTGGTACCCATCAATCACGTTAGACTTGGTAGTAATTGATTTGATTTGATTTGTGTTGTTTATTATCCATTGCTTGGATGTTAGGCTAATGTAGAGTGTTTAGAGAGCCTTGGAGGTGGGAATTAAAGGGTTTACTATTTAGGATAAGTATGGGTTGAATATATACCTTGTGGGTTAAAATCCCTGCTTAAGCAAGGGTACATTGCCTCACCTTGTAACTCATACTCACAACTCTTTTTGGGAATTTTACCCAAGGAATGTCCACACATCCCATCTTCCTTTCAGGGAATGAAACCCAAAGGAAGGAATAAGCCATATTCTTTTCAAGGAATACAAACCAAAGGCAGGAATAAGCTATCTCTTTCCTTTCAGGGAATACAACCCAAAGGTAGGAGAATGCCATCTTCCTTTTAGAGAATACAACCGAAAAACAGGAATAGCCATCTCTTTCCTTGCAGGAAATACAACCAAGGGCAGGAATAGCCATTGACAACCATCATACACATCTAACTGATGCATGTGCACATACAACAGAATATCCTTTCTTAGGAATTACAGAACCAAGCATGAACTCTCTAAGGTCATACATCCACACATGCATATCTTATGCCTCGGTCACATAGGGACCACATGCATGCCGCATGTATAACTCATGCATATCATGTCTATACACTCATATTCATCATATTCTCATAATTATCATGTCAAAATAGTAACACATGCTCTCTCATAGGTCATGTTGTTCAACATCAATCCACACATTGCAGTAAGTCATGAAGATCACATCACTTTGGTTCATAAACCATCACACATATTCTGGGAAATAAATGTCACAGACATCCTTATTAAACCCATGACTAGATTTTTGTAAAATTTCATAACAATTGGCTACTTGGTCCACCCTTCGATCAGCCCTCGACCTGACCGAACCCTTGGGTCCACCTTCGGTCGAACAAACCACTCGGTCCCTTTTCCAAAAACCTTTACCCAACTTTTGTGAGTTTTGATCGTCCCTTCGGTCGACCCCCGACTTCTTCAGTCCACCCCTCGACCTGACTGAACCTCGTAAAATCCTAGAAAAATTCCCAAAAAATTCTTATTTTCTCTGGTTTCACTTCCTATTCGCACAACACATCACAATTTGCTAGATAAGTCATTTACACACCTCTTTCTCATTTCTAAACATTCTTTCATTCATTTCACACAGTAAGATCACAAATTTATTCATCTAATAAGAGATTAGGTCAAGGATTTGCATAAATAATTCATGTCCTGCATCACTAGATAAGCATCATGTTAACACTCATGCCAACACATATCAGATCATATTCATATTAATTCCACCCGCGTAATCATGCTCATATCATACCCCAAAAATCAGGTTTAATAACCTTCACATACACATCATTAATTCATTTAGTTCATCTCCATGATAAGGAAAATAAGGAGAACCATGGAACCTACCTTAAGCTTTTTTGCAGATTTACAACAACCCAAGGATCTCCTCAAGTTTTTCTTCTACCAGCAACTTTCTTCTCTTCTTCTTTCTTTTTCTTCTCTTCTTCTTTATTTCTCTTTTCTTCTTCTTTCTCTATAGCAACCAACAACTTCTCAGTCCCCACTTTCTCTCTTGGTCGTGTACACCAAAAATGGAAAGAGAGTAGTTATGGGAGCTTTCCCATAACCCCACTTAACTAGATAGAAGTTGGAGGGAATCAAGGATTCCTTCCATCTCTATCCTAACTTCGTTTCAAATTCAAATAGGAATAAAGACCAACTTACCCCTAGTCTCCTAATGGGCCAAACGATCAGCCCAAGCTCCCATACGTTGGGCTCAAAGCCCAAATCTCCTGAAAAGAATAGAATTTACATAAGTAACCCCAATACTTTATAATATTTCACTTAGGTCCTTATGGCCAGCTTTTATTTCAATTAATCACATATTCAATAAATTAAGCTACAGTCCATTATAATATCTTATAAAATATTATAATATTAAATCAAAATGAATTTATATTAATTGTGATTTAAGAACGAGGGTCACTACAATCTACCTCCCTTAAATGAAATTTCATCCCAAAATTTACATACCTCAATCTGTGAACAAAGATGGATATCGCTTCCAAATCTTCGACTCGAGCTCCAATGATGCTTCATATTTATCATGATGGTTGCATTGTATCTTCACTAATGGAATGGTCTTAGTTCTTAGTACTTGCTCCTTACGATCCATGATCCGTATTGGTGATTCCTCATATGACACATCTTCTTGGATCTGTAGTTCCTTCCAGGCTAAAATATGTAGCGGATTCGGTTCGTATTTCCTCAACATCAAAACATAGAATACGTCATGAACAATGACCAACTGAAGCGATAGTGCAAGACGATAAGCAACACTTACACATCATTCCAACACCTCAAATGGTCCGATGAAACGGAATGCAAGTTTTCCCTTCTTATCAAATCTCATTACACCCTTCATTAGTGAAACCTTCAAGAATACATGATCATCAACGCTAAACTCAAGATCTCGTTTTCTACGATTATCATAGCTCTTCTAAAAACTCTGAGCTGCACGCAATCGCTCTCGAATAATCTTCACTTTCTCAGTAGTCTCTTGGATAAGCTCTGGTCCAAGAACACCACACTTTAACACATCTGTCCAACAGATAGGTGATTTACATAACCTTCCGTATAGTGCTTCAAATGGAGCCATACCGATACTAGACTGATAGCTGTTACTGTAGGAGAATTCTGCCAATGGAAGATGATCACACCAACTTCCCCTGAAGTCCAATACACATGTCCTCAACATGTCCTCTAGTATGTGATTGACTCTCTTCTTCTGCCCGTTTTTCTGAGGATGATTGGCAGTACTAAAATCAAGATGTGTTCCCAAAGCGTTTTGCAAGCTCACCCAAAATTGAGATGTAAACCTTGTATCTCAATCTAAAATTATGCTTGTTGGAATCCCGTGTAGTCTTACAATCTCATGAATATATAGCAGTGCCATATTATCTCTTGATGCTGTAATGCATACAGGTAAGAAGTGAGTCGACTTGGTCAATCGGTCCACTATTATCCAAATAGAGTCACACCCATTCTTGGACTTAAGAAATCCCACAACAAAGTCCATGGTTACATGTTCCCACTTCCATTCCGAAATAGGTAAAGGTTGTAACAAACCCGCTGTCCTCATGTGTTATGCCTTAACTAGCTGACATGTAAGACATTGTTCCACAAATTGAACTGTGTCTCGTTTCATACCTGACCACTAATATACTCTCCTCATATCATTATACATTTTGGTACCTCCAGGATGAATCAAGTATCGAGAGTTGCGAGCTTTCTCCAAAACCTCATTCCGAACTGTCTCATTATTAGGAATACAGAGTCGACCTTTAACTCTGATCACGTTTTTCTGTATGTACTAACCAATCCGACTCCGTCTCATTTACTGCCAAAGGATGAAGATTCTGATTTGATTTCTGCCTTTCTAAAATCCGATCCAGTAATGATGGTCTAGCCACAAGACTCACGAGTATCCCGTTATTCTTCCTCTCATCTGTTCTAATATCCAAGGCAATGCAGGCTTCTACCAAATTATGATCTTGCTGCATCAAACAGGATAAAGAACCACGAGGCTTACGGCTTAAAGAATCTGCAACCAGGTTCACCTTCCCCGGATGATACTACAGTGCAGTCACGTAATCATGCACCAACTCCATCCACCTCCTCTCCCTCATGTTCAACTCTTTCTGAGTGAACATATATTTCAAGCTCTTCTGGTTCGTGAATAGCTCGAAATATTTTCCGTATAAGTAGTGCTTCTATAGCTTCAAGGCAAACACCATCGTGGCTTGCTCCATATCATGAGTAGGGTAGTTATTCTCATGAACTTTAAGTTGTCGAGATGCATAGGAAATGACTTTCTCATCCTACATCAACACACATCCCAAACCCAACAAAGATGCGTCTGTGTACACAGCCGATTTCTTTGCGCTGATTGAAATTACTAACATCAAAGCTGATGTTAATTTCTTCTTCAATTCCTCAAAATATGATTCACACCAATCATCCCAAATAATTTAGCATCCTTTCTCGTTAAACTACTTTATGGTTCTAAAATCTTCGAGAACCCCTTGATAAATCTCCTATAATATCTTGCCCAATCCAAGAAACTCCAAATTTTTGTAGTGTTCTTAGGCCTCTCCCAACTCAATACAGTATCCACTTTTGAATGATCAATAGAAATACCCGTCTTGGACAACCCATGCCCCAAGAATCTAACCTCACCTCTCCAGAAATCACACTTTCTAAATTTAGCATACAATTGATGTTCCCGAAGTGTCCTCAATGCTAATCTCAAACTGAAAGGCATCACCACAAATTCATAGTGTCCGTATCTGGTCTGGAATGATGTCTTTTGACCATCACCTGTTTGTCTGAGAACTGGGTGAGAATCAACGTCCACGCAACCCCATCTATCCAAGGGTAGGACCCACGTCTACAAAACCCTCCATGGTACTCACACCATTTACAATTTATCAAGTTAATCATTACACTCTGTATATGTGTATATGGGTGAGAACCATTGTCCACACAACCCCAATATATATACACATAAACTGGGGCAAGTATGATCATATATACATCCCCACACAATCCAAGGATCTTGGGGTAGCTAATCCCTCACCCGATATCTTATTATCAGATATGATAAATTGTCCATCAGGACACTAGAGAAATCAGTCTGTTTCATTGGTACTCTTATAAGAGTCCAATCAAATCTCACCTGTCACCCTTTCATTCTCCTTCCAAGAAATCCAGGTCAGTCTGGGGTCGAGTCTTTCTGGGATCCATAATGTATGAATAGTCATGTCATGCATGATGTTATACAATCAACTACATGAATGCTTGCAGAAATCATAAACCA
>JAUPMG010027131.1:0-14857 GCA_031762675.1 Pachysandra terminalis | reverse complement strand
TTAGACTCTTTTATTCTTTTCTGTTAGACTTTTCATTGAGAGATATTTCATTTTATTGATAGTAGACTTGGATGTACAGCTCTTCTGAAGCCGAGTTTATTTGAATTCAAGTCCATTTCATTTTAATATATTCTTTTTTATCTTCCGCTACTCTGTGATATAATAATGTCAGCAATTATTACTTAGATTTTTGGTTATGATGATCGATCCGCGGTTCAGTGATGAATTCCGAAGGTCGCGTCTCGAGATTCGTACCAATACCACCTAGGGATTCGATGTACGGGTTTGGGGCGTGACAAAAACTGTTCCTACAAATCTGGTCAATATCTATTCATTCTTTCTACTTCCATCTTCTTCATTTCAAGGCCTGTTTCTCTCTACAAACAGCAGAAGAATAAAAAAAAAAATATTCATTTTAGCATTGCTTTCGATCTATCCTTGCTTTTATTCTTCAGTTTTCTTCAATTCAACGTCGAATTCTCTCTTGTAATATCGGAAGAATAACAAAAAACTGGATTTTTATATATCGAAAGAAAAACAAAAACAAGATTTTTTTTTTATTTCTTTGGAGAACAGGACAATTATTATTATTAAATATTTGTTTTCTTTCTCTCATCTTCTTTTGTATGTGTGATTTTCACATTACAATATCCATGTTTTCTTATTCTTCATCAAAGTAACTTCATGTGCAGTGTCATCATCGTTTGTTACATGTTTGTCCTAAGATCTTGCATGTAACATGTTTGATGAAATTCCTTCATGATGTGTATATTTGTGATGATTCATATTTAATGTACAGGCATTGTTTGTCGATTTTTCAATGACTCGAGTGATTTACCATTGAAAAGTATTATAAGTATTAAAGGATACAATGTCACTATGTCTTTGTCTTTACTAAGTAATTTGATGGTGTACTTCAATGGGACCATTGTTTGTGGATTATTTAATTAGTCAAGTTATTGCTTTCATTTGAATTCTAGAGGTTGTATATATGGATATATATTTTGAGAAAGTGTATGAAATGTGATATTGTAGTTTAGAGGTTTTAGTACGTACATCTCTTTTTGATTATATATTTTTGTTGAATCTAAAAGTCTTAGTGAGTGAGGGGCTCCTATGAGTATGAGCATGGTTAATGATTTCGGTTTTGGCTCATTTTAGAGAACCATATGTAATATTGACAAACTTAAACACGGGTTTATTGAAAATGACTTCAATCAATCTTAATTGTTAAGAACATAACATGTTCTCATAACTTGAAGAGAACCTCTTCTTTGTTGAAAATAAGTTACTAGCGTAACAAGGCAGAAATTTGTTGTATGATAACCAATAAGAGAAGGAAGTGTTGATTACACATGACGGTCTATCATTATTCGTTTCAAAATTGCGTACTTAAATGATACGATACGCTTTTTGATGCATTTCCTTATCAACTGCAAACAAAAACGACAGTTCCCTTTTTTCTTATTAAAATTTAGGGAGAGAGAAAGTTAGAAACACAATTAAATACTACAATCTCTTCCATTGATTGACTTCTCTTTCTACTTTCACTCGGAAAGAATTGAAGCATTTTTTAAGGGCCCAAAATATTTCTGAAAAATTAAGCAGATAAATAATAAGACCGAGGAGGAGGAGGCCTAGCCATGAAAGCTAAGAGGTATGGGTAACAAACCACTTGACGCCCGGCTCTGTTAATCTGCTAGGCTATATTACTATTCCGTATTATGTCCTAAGTCACTAGAAGGTCGAGCGGATGTGGGAGCTAGAGCCGGAGCGAGAATGTAAGAGCATCAAATTTGAACATAGCTTGTAGTACAGAGCTCCTACAGTGTCCCTATATATATTATATATATACATACAAATTATAATTTACATATTAAAATATTTAAATTCTCATTTTTATGCTCAACAACGTATATAACAAAAAAAAAAAAAATAATATAAAAAATATTTCAATTTAACCTTATTTTCACTACAAAACAAATCTATTTTTATATTATCATAAAAATCCCCAACAAATTAAAAGCAAATCTTTTTATTTTACTCTAATCTGCATATTAGAAAGTAGTATAAAACAGATTATTTTTATATTTTCCTAAAACCCTCTCAAAAATTTCAAAAAAATCCTTTAAATTTTATAATATTACTCAATATGCATTTGAAATGTCAAATCCGCAGATTGTGAACGTTTCCGCACTCAAAACGCGAATTCACGTTTTGAGCATGGAAACATCACCCAATCACACGGATTGTGTGACATAGATTATGTCAATATTACAAATATAAGCATATTTTAAAATGATAAAGGTATTTCACTACACTTTTTCTATAATTGATGGATTAAGTATTTAGTTGGGATTTGTTAAATATAGTTGATTTTATTATGGAAACTAATTGAGTCTAGATTGCTCAAAGTAGTACTTGATTGCTCATATAATCTAATAATAACAGTAACTTTAAGAAATCATTGTAGGACCTCTTCATTTTATTTTTTATTTTTTTTCGTTTTACTTTGTATTTCTCCCCTTATTTTGTACGAAATAAACCAAACTTACTTTTTTTCATCTCTCCCTATTTTTGGTCCTCTTAGAAAAAGAGTTTCAAAGAAACTCTTCTACCTTATCCCACGAATTCAAACTGTTTATTTACTTTTTTATTTATTTTACTTTGATTTTTTCTCCCTTTATTTCATACGAAATAAACCAAACTCTTATTATTATTCATTTTTTATTCATTTTTTTTTCTTTTATAAAAATTAAGCCTAACTACACTTATCCTAATCCTAATAACTGAACAACATGTTTATTCTAATCTTAAATCCCATTTTAATTTAAACATATTTTTTCCTTTTCTTAATTTTTTTTTTTTTTTTTTTTATAATTGGTGGACTTGGATCATCCCATAAAGTGATACTCTCTTTTTTTCTTCATTTTCTTTTTAATTTTTTGTTTTCGTAACATTATTATAATTTTTTAAAAAAAATCTTAACTTTTTCTCAAGATAATGACCCTCTAAATTGTTTCTTCTAAATATTCCAGTAATTACTTATCTGCAATTCTTTCTGATGGATTTATAATTTTTAGTCAAACTGTTAGATTCTTGATAGACAAACCGTTAATAAAGAAATAAAGATGACATAGCTTTACGAGTTACTAATTTTTTATATTCATACTAAGAGATGTTCAGAACACAATAGACATTAGATATTCATATAATAACAGTTATTCACTTTAGATACTCATACCAGATATAATCGATGAAATTATCTCTTCAATCTGAATATAAAAAAAAATATAAAAAATTCCATTAACAAAAAAAGTTAAAAAATTAAATATAATCGTTAAATCGAGTGAGAGAGAAAATTAGTCGTCTGATTGTTGGATATTAATTAAATAACAATTAAAAAAAATTAGAGAGAAAGAGTTGTTTGACTCTTGGATATTCATTAAATGAAGATTAGAAGACAAATATTTAAATTACCTAAAACAAGGATTAAGATCAACAAAATTTAAAAGTATTAGAAAACTAATACGATAAAATTGTTTAAAAAATTAATTATTAAACATTGAATATATATATTTTTATTATTATAAAATAAATATTAATTATTCCGCTAATATATATATATATATATATATATATATATACACTTTCTTTCCTATTAAGTTTCCTTTCATCCAAATATTATAATCTACAATTTTAATTAAATTCTTGTTTTTCTTTCTCTAGACAACCAAACAGTACTAAAACAAAAGTAGCTTTTCTTTCACTTTACTTTCCTTTACTTTACGTTCCTGTTCAATGGATTTCATTCCGGCAATACTTTCCGACCAACCAACTTTCTTACTCGCCGACCAGTAGTCATAATTAGATTGATGCTATTTTACACTTTGATGAAGAGAATATATTAATCCCAATGAAAGGAATTTCAAATCATATCGACCAGGTCTTTAATTCAAGGCACTGTTCATAAAACAATATATCATGATGAGAAATAAAGAAAAACTACAGATCCAACGGTAGCTTACACATGGATTGAAGAGGTTGGCGTCACAATTGCCGAGAAAGAACTGGAACGGCTACGAGCAAGCGGTGTCTAATGAATCTTCCCCCACAGGACCTAAGTATCTTCTCATGGATTGGGAGCATCTGGGCATCACAGCAAGCAGTTGCCCCCCTTGATTGAGTCTAATTCTCTACCCTGTTGAATAGGTACACTAAAATCTTCAATCCTTGTATCAAACACATGTTTGATCAGAAATTGGATTGAAGGAGGTTTCATGGATCGTCCAAAAGCTTATTAAGGAATGAATACGGTAATCAACACCGACAATCTCTTGTCAACATCTTTATAAACAACAAACTCCCTGATGTATTTCTATTTCTGCTTCCTAATAAGCATTATCTTAATTGAAAAGGCGCATCCAAATCAACAAGGGTTGACAACACAAATCTTGTTCAATCTGTTGGGTTTGTGGAGACTGTCAGTAGATTGCCGGTCGACTGGCAAACTCTCCAGTCGACCGGGGAACTAGAGCCCCAAAACAGTATGGCGTTTAGGAGCAGCCGGAGAATTGACAGATCGATCGATGTTCTCTCTGGTCGACCGGGTAAAATGGGCAGTCGACCGATGGTCACGGGTCAAGTTAAATCTGACCCATGGAGTCTCATTATATGATGTAGCTATTTCCACTTTCTGAGAAACGAAAGTTAGTGAGAGAGAGAGAGAGAGAAACCAAAGTTAGTGAGAGAGAGAGAGAGAGAGAGGGTTAGGGTTTTTTCAGAAGGTCTCTCAGAGATTATATACTTCAAGAAAGTTATGGTGGATTCTTGGTGCGTTCCGTGGACATAGGCAAGATCGCCAAACCACGTTAAATCTGTGTTCTTTTCTTTTCCGTCTTTCATTTATTTGCTTTACTTGTTCTCTTGATTCATCGAATCTCAAGATCTGGGAACTCTTGACGAGTTTATTAGATTGATCTACGTGTGTTGGATTGATCTAATCCTAACAAGTGGTATCAGAGCTTTGGTTTTATGACCATTGACACTAAAGGTGTTTGACGAAATTCTTGTGAAAGTCTTTTGTCTGTTGGATCCGTTGCACGGAAGGTGTTTAACGAAATTCCTGGGAAAGTCTTTCATCTATTGGATCTGTTGCACAGAAGGTGTTTGACGAAATTCTTGTGAAAGTTTTTATCGATTTTGGTTCGATTAAAAACAATGACTTCAGAGAAGAAATCAAGTAAATGAATCGAAAAGTGTGATGACTCAAACTTCGGGTACTGGAAGATGCAGATAGATGATTACCTCTACCAGAAGGATCTATACCTACCATTGGGTGTAATGCCTTCAAATTTGAAGAAGAATGGAAGGTGCTTGATAGAAAAGCACTCGGCACCATAAGGCTAAAACTATCAAAGTCTGTTGAACTCAATAGTAAGGGTGTGAAGACTACAACCTCCCTTATGACATTTCTCTTTACCATGTATGAACAGCCATCTACAGCAAACAAGGTGCACTTGATAAAGAAGTTGATCAATCTGAAGATGGCCACATATGCGAATTTTAGACAACATCTGAATAAATTCAATGAAATTGTCAACCAGTTAACAACTGTTGAAATCAAATTCAAGAATGAGATTCAAGCATTGTCGGTTCTTAGTCAGTTGCCTGCGAGCTGGAATGGCATGATTACTAGGATTAGTAGCTCTGTTGGGAAGATAGTATTGCAGTTTGACGATGTGGTCAATATTATCATGACTGAAGATTTTCGAAGGCAATCAGATGATACTTACACTTCACGATCTGTATTGAATATGGAGAGCAGAGGTAGAAACTCCAAGAAAGGTTCAGATTGTGGAAGGTCCAAGTCCAACAATCATATATCAAAATCTCGATCCAAGAACATTGAATGTTGGAACTGTGGTAAGTAAGACCACTTTAAAAATTAGTTCAAAGCTCCAAAGAAAAAGAAGGAAACAAAGAAGAAGCCTGAGGAAAATGCCATTTCTGAAGACATAGATGATGCTTTGATATGCTCTTTGAAGAGCAAGGCAGACTATTGGGTGCTAAATTTTAGAGAATCTTTTCAAGCTACCTTAAGCAGAGAATCTTTTGTGAGTTATGTACCTGGTAACATGGGGAAGGTGTATCTTGGTGATGATCAACCATGCTATATGGTTGGCAAGGGTGATGTGCAGATCAAGTTGAATGGGTCTGTATGGAAATTGAAGGATATGAGACACATCCCTAACTTTAGGAAGAATTTGATCTCAGTGGGGCAGTTGGCAAATGAAGGTTATATCACAACCTTCAATGGTGATACCTAAAAGGTTTCCAAAGGCATAATGATTTGCACGTGGAAAGTTGAATGACACTACATAATGATTAATGAACATGGGTCAATTGCAGTTGCAGATTGCAAGGAGGATCCGAACTTCTGGCACCAGAGGCTCGGACATATCAGTGAGAGAGGACTTAAGGTTATGCACTCCAAAGGGAAACTACCAAGCCTTCAGTCAGTTGATGTGGACTTGTGCAAGAGTTGCATCTTCGGGAAACAAAAAAGGGTGAGTTTCAAGAAAGATGGCAAATCAAGAAAGAGAAGCTTGAGCTTGTTCACACTGATGTCTGGGAGCCAGCTACAGTCTCATCCATTGGCAGTAAGTCTTATTTTGTGAGTTTTATTGATGACTACTCTAGAAAGGTGTGGGTGTACTTCTTGAGACAGAAATCCGTGGTGTACGAGACGTTCAAGAAGTGAAAAGTCATGGTGGAGAATGAGACAGGTTTGAAAATCATGAAGCTGAGATCTAACAATGGTGGTGAGTATGAAGACACCGAGTTCAAGAAATTCTGTTACGAGAAGGGAATCAGATTGGAGAGGTCGTTGTCAGGAACTCTACAGCAGAATGGAGTGGCAGAACGAATGAACCAGACATTGACTGAAAGAGGCAAAAGCATACGTATCCAGGCAGGATTACCCAAGCAATTCTGGGCAGAGGAAGTCAACACAACAACCTACCTAATCAACCGAGGACCATCAATACAATTGGATCACATGTTACCAAAGGAGATATGGAGCGACAAGGAGGAAAAACTTTCCCATTTGAAATTTTTCGATTGTCTCTTATGTGGATATTAGTGACCATGCCAGGGGTAAGCTTGATCCCAAGTCACTGTAGTGTACTTTCATTGGATACTGTGGAGATGAATATGAATATTGGTTTTGGGATGACCAGAACAAGAAGGTGATCAGAAGCCGAGATGCTATCTTCAACGAAAGGGTGATGTACAAGGACAGAAGTGCATCGCAGTCCAACAGCACAACACAGGAAGATCCAACATATGTTGAGTTGAATGATAATCCAGAGAACCCTGTGGCACAGAAGACAGTTGAGAGTTAATAATCAGAGGAACCTACACTGTAGAGTAGCACACAATAGAGTGATGCACGACAGATTCCTACTCATGTACCTAGGAGGCTTCCCGGCTTCATGTTCCAAAGAGAAGATATATAAATTACTTGTCGCTCACTGATGCAGGTGAACCTGAATGCTATGATGAAGCATGTCACGTAGTGGATGCTAGCAAGTGGGAGCTTGCAAATAAAGGATGAGATGAAGTCCCTTATCTCCAACAATACCTGAAAATTAACTGAGTTACCTGAGGGAAAGAAAACTTTACACAACAAATGGGTGTATCGAGTAAAGGAGGAACATGATGGTTCCAGGAGATTCAAGGCGAGATTGGTAGTCAAAGACTTTCAACAGAAAGAGGGAATTGACTACACAGACATTTCCTTACCGGCTGTGAAGCTGACTACCGTTCGGTCAATTTTGAGCATTGTTGCAGCAGAGCATTTGCACCTTAAGCAGTTAGATGTGAAAACTGCTTTCTCCATGGTGAGCTAGATGGGGAGATATATATGCAACAACCAGAGGGTTTCCTAGTGAAAGGAAAAGAGAAGCTCGTATGCAAATTGGAGAAGAGCTTGTATGGTTTGAAACAAGCTCCAAGGCAATGGTACAGGAAGTTTGACAACTTCAAGCAAAGAAATGGCTACTATAAGTGCAACGCTGACCATTGTTGCTATTTCAAGAGGTTTGAGTCCAGTTATATCATTTTGCTATTTTATGTCGATGATATGTTAGTGACAGGTTTAGATATGGATGAAATCAAAAATTTGAATAAGCAATTGTCGAGTGAATTCAACATGAAAGATTTAGGCACAACGAAGCAGATTCTTAGAATGAGGATTAGCAGGGATAAGCATATAGGTACTTTGCAGTTATCTTAGGCAGAATATATTGGCCGTGTTCTGAAGAGATTTGGCATGAGTGATACCAAGGCAGCTAATACACCATTGGCCAGTCATTTTCGGCTATCCAAGGACAGATGAAGACCTTCATAGCCAATGTTCCATATGCCTCATCCATTGGAAGTCTAATGTATGCCATTTGCACGAGACCATATATTGCTCATGCAATAGGAGTTGTGAACAGAGTCATGTCCAATCTAGGGAAGCAGCACTAGGAAGCGGTGAAGTAGATATTGAGGTACTATGGGGCATTACAGATAAATGTCTATGCTTCAGAAGGAGCGAGCTAAGACTACAAGGATTTGTAGACGCGGACTTTGCTGGAGAGGTAGATCGCAAGAGAAGCAATACCGGTTCTGTATTTACGGTTGGCACTACTGTAGTTAGTTGGATTTCATAGATACAGAATACCGTTGCTTTATCCACTACAAAGACAGAGTACGTAGCAATGACTGAGGCTAGCAAAGAGATGATTTGGTTACAGAGTTTGTTGGAAGAATTGGGTTTCAGGCATGTGAGGAATATTTTGCATAATGATAGTCAGAGTGTTATACATCTAGCAAAGAATTCAGCATTTCATTCGAGAACCAAGCACATCGGATTACGTTATCACTTCATCAGATCTCTTCTGGAGGATGAGGTGTTAGCACTTGTGAAGATCCAACGTAGCAAGAATCCAGCCGACATGCTAACGAAGACAGTGACGATAGAAAACTGGAATTGATCTACGTGTGTTGGATTGATCTAATCCCAACACAATCATCCCAACACTATCTTCAATCAAATTCCATGTATTGAAGTCATTTTTTGCCAAACTTCGTCTTAGGTCTTTTTTGGTCTACTTCTAACTCTTTCAGATCCTTCAGCATGCAGTATTTGGCACCTTTTCGTATGCTCCATACTGTCTCCATTTTACATGCCAAGATCATTTTAACCTACTTTCTTATTAGGGTTTATTCATGGACTCACTTGGATATCTCACTTGATAAGTCTTTCCACAAGTCCTCATCTTAGCTCTACGTATCCTATTAATCTTTTACTTCTTTGCTGCTCAACATTCTGCTTCATACATCTTAAGAGGGCAAGTAAAAATAACTAATAGAGAAAAGATGAATCTAGCAGTTCGAAGTCCTCAGTGTTATTATTTTGACTATTCTCAATCAAGTGAGTGGTTTTGCAATTCACCAGTCAGGATCAATGAGCCGGTCATATTGAGAAAAAAACATGGACAACAGGTGATGATAATCATCATAAGACATACAGGTGATGAACTAACATTAAGGAATCGAGAACAGAATCAATGTTAAGATAATGGTGTTTGAGACAACATGGGATGGCTAAGGATTAAGGAAGCAGTTTGATACACACTGGACATAGAAGAAACTAAAGATATTATTTGCTTCTCACTTGGTCTTTCTTCTTGCACTGATCCACCCAAATTTTATATTTTTTTGGGAAGGTAAATGGTAATTTGTATTTATATGAGAATGTACATGATAAGTTCATAACAAACCACAGGAGTGTGGCACCACACAGGCAACAAACAGACCAAAACAAAACCAAAGTTGTCCAGCAAGACGAGAAGAAGCTGAACACAACAGAACCATAACACCAATACATACAAGGGTAACACCCAGACCAGAAGAACCCAATGAGAAATCAGCACAGATGACAGCACCCAAGGCATTGGAGACACTAGCATAAATTCCACAAAACATATAGAAGCACAGCTTAAGCCCGCAAATCATGTCCTTGAAAGCCAAGCAAGCAGCACCAGGAGTAGGCTAGAACAGAGCACTAGAGACAAGAAGCATGTCTACTAAGCAGCACCAGAATTTGTCATGAGGGAGCAGACAGTCACCACCAAACAACATGGAACTGTAGCAGGTCAACACAATGACACCAACATCACCATGACCCAATGACAAGCCCTACAGAATATATCTTCAAACAGAAACTCAATGAACAACCAACCACCAGCCCGAAGGAATCACCAGCATGAAATAACCACCAAACCAGCAGTTCACACCCTGAGCCCAAAAATTCACGACTGTGAGAGTCAAACAGGCCAGTATCAGGCAGGCCAAAACAGGGCACCATCAACAGGTTTTATGATCAATAAACAACTACAACACATGTCAAAAGGGAGCAAACAATCACCACCAAACAGACAAGGAGAAGCACCAGATCAGCAATAAAAGCGGCACCAAGCTATCTGACAAGACCCAACAGAGCACCAAATTAGGAATCAATTCAATCACCAACAAGCAGCAGCAGAGTATCAGGCAATAACAAAGCAGCACCCATGAATAGCAGCCAAGTAGCAACTGAGTAGTTGCAGGCAGTAGTATAGCAGCACCCAAGAATAGCGGCCAAGCAGTAGAGAGAACCCAGGCATACCACAGAACCAACACAGAGAAAGAACACATAACCATCAACAACAACACACTACCAAGACCCAAGCAAATTATAGATACTTACACAAACTAACACATCACACACCCAACCCCCACATCCACATACCCAGCACCCACAAACACTTAGCAAATACCCAACCCAACAAAACCTAAGCAAATCAAAACCCAGGCACACCATCCCCAACTCAGACCTGCAAAAGCAGGGCACCCTAAACATGCAACCCACCAAGTAAACCAAGCAGCAGCCCACCACAAGTCATCCATGAGTAGTAAACACAGCCCCAGTCAACCAACCAAAAGCATCATAGAGTTGACCATCATACACTCAAACAGACAACCCTGCCCACAAACAAACTCCAGCCCCGCCAGGACCTCCCTAATGCTTTATTGCCCCTTTGATACTTAAAACCAACCTCATCTTTATCCAATATGGTTTTAAGAACAGAGGCAAAATCATTTATGTCAAGAAGCATAATTTCATTTCTCTGTTGGGCATACTCAGCCAAGAAATCAGCTGCTGAGTTTATCTCCCTGACAAAATGATGGAATTTGCACTCAATGAAGCAACTAGTAGTGGAACTTATCAGATGCATTATGCCCCTATAGTGCCAAGGGACCACCTCCTCCATTCTTTGATGCTTCAACAAATTAATAGCCAACAGAGAATATGAACCAACCCAAATTCTTTGTATACCTACATCCTTTGCACATTTCATACCAATGGATATACCTTTAAGTTCATGATCTAGGATTTACTGAGGGTTAGTAGCAAACGCATAAGCAATAAGGATACCACCATGAGTATTTTGAATTAAATCCCCGGACCCTCCATAGCTCCATCAGTATTGAGCATAAGAATGTTCACTGGTGGAGCTAACCACCTAAATAATCTGGTGAGGTTATAAAAGAAATCAACCTCAATACCCCAGTTCAGGCGTATCTTTCTGCTTTGAACACAATCTTGAACCTTACTTCTACAGCTCATGAATCTTCCTTTTACATCAGTCTCAATTCGACTAACCACCACACTATGAGGGGAGTAAATGTTCTTAAAAATTCTTGAGTTACAATCCCTTCGTATCTGATAGATTGTTGCATTGAGACACACCTTCCTTATAATTAAGAGTGTATCTTGTTTCCAGCAAATTGGGTAGCACACCAACCTATTTCCTCCACCCAATGAAGTATAGGTCTTGCCAAACTGCATTTTAGAAGAATTGTAGAACAAATCCTCTTAAGACTAGCCACAATCAAAGAATAAATATTTATGTGTCTCCCCCTCCTTCCTACAAGAGACACAATATCTGTAATAATCCAAACTTTCCCAACCTGTCCATAGTAAGGAGGTGGGATTGGACTGCCATCCAAGAAATAAAGGAATGCTTAGGAATGTTTCCTTTAAACCAAATCAGATTCCCCCATGGCACCATTTGGTTGCTACTTCTCAAAGCCCTCATAGTGTCCTTACAAGTGAAATTCCCTTGGGCCGCAGGTTTCCAAATGACCATGTCTTTGTTGTAATACTACCTTATAGGCGCCACCTAAATATGATCCCAGATTGGTTGGAGGAGTACATTTTCCTTCATTAATAAGGTGTCAACTTTGTCATTGATGCTCCTCCCCACATTATGGATTTTCCTACAAGTGTTGTGCTGATTTACTGGGTTCATGGGATGCCAATTATCCCACCAAACCCAAGTCTCCATACCATCAACCACATGATGTTCCAACATCTTCTTAACCTCATGTCTTGACTCCAATATCTTTCTCCAGCTCCAAGAGCACTTCCAAGGAATCTTCAAGGCCCAGAAGTTTAAGTCTTTTATGAGATGTTTTCAAAAAGCAACCCATAATGAACCCCCTTCTTCAATAACATCCAATTAAATCTCATTATGGCAGCTCTATTCAAATCAACCAATTTGAGTATGCCCAGTCCTCCTTCCTCTTTTGGAGAGCACACTGTCCCAAGAGATTCCATGAATTTTCTTTCCCAACTTTGGCCCAGCCACAAGAACTTGGAACATATTCTTTCCAGCAAATTTACCACCCTTTTAGGGAGTAGATTGACATCCAAAAAGACTGTAAGCCAAAAATCTCGGACTTTAGCAATTCTAGCCTATCAGCATAAGATAAACATCTTTCCTTCTAACCTTGGAGTCTACCTTTCACTCTCTCAATAATAGGGTAGCAATCCTTCACTAGGGGTTTAGTTGTGATGAGAGGAACACCTAGGTATTTAATAGGAAGTGAGCCTTCATCGAACCCCAGAACCTAATTTAGTTCCTGTTTCTCAGCCTCCTCCACCTCCGAATAGAAGACCTGGCTCTTATTTATGTTAATTTACAAACCAACAACCTTACGAAACCATTCAAAGGATTTCTTAATAAAAGATATTGAATCCACATCAGCACAACTAAAGACAAACAAGTCATCAGCAAAGCTCATCATGAAGACATCAAAAATTCCTTGCACATAGGATGATGCTTGAAACCAGCCTCTGCCGCATTCTTCTTAACATACCTGGCCAAAATCTCCACAACCATTACAAATATTTATGGGGATAGGGGGTCACCTTGTTTCAACCCTCTCTGACCTTTAAAGAAACCAACTAGTAAGTACCCTAATCAAATTTATAGAATAAGAGGTAGTAGTCACATATTTTGAAATCCAGCCACTAAACTTCTCAGGAAACTATCACTTCACCAACATATATCTAACAAGATCACAGGTGAAAGAGTCATATGCTTTGTAGAAGTCAGTGATAACTGCACATCTAGGTTTTCCCCTCTGAAGGTGGTAACCATGCATCAACTCATGCACGGGTAGAATATTATCACTAATCCTCCTAGGTATGAATGCCCCTTAATACTCCCCCACAATATCGTTAGCACCCTCTTAAGCTATTATCTAAGAGTTTAGCTATACACTTGTATGTAGTTTTGCAACATGAGATAGGTTTGTAGTCCTCAACAGGAGACACCACACTAGACTTGGGTACAAGAGTTATGATGGCATGGTTTGTTTATCTCAGAATCTTGGTTCTAGAGAAGAACTCTTTCACGGCTAACATGAAGTCCTGACCAGTAATTGTCATGACCCGAATTCTAAAGCGGGTCTCACTCTCATGTGAACATGGCTTTAGAACTCCAAGCCGGACTCTCACCCACTTATAATCCAAACGTATACTCACAATGGGTGGAAAACCACAATATAACAAAGAATCCTACAATAAGTTATGATACGCAGCGGAAAATAAACTATAGAACATGTATACGAAAATATAACATGTATCTAATACATAACACAAAATAAAATCCCCTCAAGCCTCAGCAAGGCATAGGTGAGGAAATCAAGATAAACCCCTGTACAAAAAGAAAGGGGCAACCACAGAAACAAGTATAATAAGTATAATGTAGTCAAAATGCACCTCATCCCAAATCCCTCAAATACATACAGACCAATGAAATAATGAACAAAAACAATCTATGTCAATGTTCATGGTCTCCTCATCCAGCTCAGCAATCTCGGCCATAGTCCAAGTCCTGCCAATAGTGCTCCCCTTAAATGTTAGGAGCCAAAAAGCTTGAGCTACACGCTCAGTAAATACAATGTGCATATAGAGTGTGATTAACTATGATGCCTGCGTATGCATGAGATGCCATGATTGATGCAAGGGTTCATTCATTTCTATGCAATGACATAAACAAATCATAAATGACCCAACAATTGGTCTAAGCAATCACGTGGATGCAAATGAATGCCGTTGATATTGTGAACTGATATGCCCACGCCAGATCCAGACTGTATTACCATATATCCATCCTCGGATACACAGCCCCTTTCGGGCTAAGGATACCTCGCAGATCCTATGTGTACAGCACAGTTTTAAGGGAATTGCGACCTCCAGGAATTCATGCCCCGCTTTTACTTTTATCAGGGACACACCATCTTAAAAGGATAGTCCAAGGGCATTATCTTCGTGAACCTCTCTCCGTGGCACAATACCCACTCACAACTATCAATCGAATTTACTCTATATATAATACGATATATATATATATATAGGTATCCATGGGCTCTTGGAGTAGCTAATCCCTCACCATTAAATCATCTTGGATTT
>JAUPMG010027130.1:0-28853 GCA_031762675.1 Pachysandra terminalis | reverse complement strand
ACACACAAATATATATATATATATTTGATAATGCTATTGGTAATAATTGTGGGCACTGGTAGATTCCGCAAATTGGCGGATACGTGTCGTATCCGCTACTTTTTACTAATGACTGACCATCCAACAATAATAAAGCTGTTTGCCAAAAAATATAAAATCAATATTAAAGCTAAACCTCTAAGAGCTCCATTTTGTAGGTAGGAATGTTTTAAGGTTTAAGGCTTTACCACCCAAAACATGAATCCTTGTATGTTATCAAAATCTAAAACATGATATGCATAGAAAAGTACAAGGATTTGTGATTTGTGAGAATGTCCATATAAAATATAATTAGAATTATTACTTTCATACTTGCGTGTTGGAAAGTGATTCAAAACCCAGCTCTTTCTCCTTTGTGTTAAAACCTCTTTTGAGTTTTTGCTCTTCATGAATTGTCTCACATTGAAAATATACTAAATTCATACGAGAATTTATAAGCATTTGTAAGTTCTTTATGAAAAAAAGGCACATAAAGAGAAGTATGCATGTGTGGGCTTTCTGAAGTGCTTTTTATATGCGCACGCGCTACTGTCGTCGACCAACAAAGTCGAGTCCAGCTTAAGCTCGAGCTGAGCCGGATCGGGTTGGGTTAGTGTGATGTGACGTGGCCCTTATCTTTTTGGTGAAATTTTATTTAAATTTGAATAAAGAAATATTTAATTACAAAACCATTTTTTGTATTGATTGTAAAACTGGTTTTGTACTTATGTGTGGACCGTTTTATATTTATTATTGGACCGTTTTGGTCCAAACGGTCAAGCGTTTATTTCCAGCCGTTTAGGCCTAAGAAAGGCCCAAAGGGCTAGCTCCTTGGCCTATATAAAGAGGCCTCCTCTTCCCTCATTTGCACTCAAGCAAAGCCAAAGAGAACTCTCCTCCTCTCTCCAGTTCATGTTTTATGCTCAATTTCTGCAATTGCAAAATTTTTGTCTACAACCTTCAAGTCAAGTGCTACACTAGACTTCTTCGTTCTTAGACTGGTACAACCGTGTAATCTACCGAAAAGGAAAATCGTTAAATCCTAGAGACCAATCGCTAGACTTGGTACATTGTGGATACGATCCAAAAGGGGGGCAAATTTGATTTCAAAAACAGTGACTTTGTTACGCCTTGATTCATCACAATAGATAAGTTCTTATTTATTTTATTATTAATTTTTGCATAGCCTTCTCAACCCAAAATCCATTTCTTTCATCTTGTCTTTACCCTTATATCTACAACAAACTTGAAACCAAATTTTGTTCAAGACAAGATGTTGAATCTCATTCCTAATACCTAAAACCTGAACCTTATCAACCAACCAATTGAACCATTAGTGAGTAGGAACTATAAGAGGTGGAAACAAAAGCAATTCTTCCTACTTGAAATACTTGAAATAACTTTTGCATTGTCTGTACTTGAACCCAAAACCGACATAGAAGACAATACCAAACACACCAAATGGATAAAGGTAGATAGGTTATGCAAAAAATTATATTTTAAATACATTATCAAATGATCTCTATGATATTTACTATTCTTTCATACATGCTAGAGATATTTTGGAAGCTTTAGATAAGAAACATGTAACAAAGGATGCTAGAGTTAAGAAGTTTGCAACAGAAAATTTTCTGGATTTTTAGATGACTGATGATAGACCTAATTCTAACCAACTATATGAATTCCAGAAAAATTGTTCGTGAATTCACAAGAGAATAAATGCCCTTACCCGATGCATTCTAGGCCAGTACTTTAATTGAAACATTGTCATCAACTTAGAAAGTGTATGAGTTCTCTTAAACACAAAAGAAAATAAATGACTTTAGAGGATGTGATAGTACACATTCGTATAGAAGAGAACCCTATAATCTAAAAAAGGAAGAAAATTAAGATAGCTAACCATGCTGGGTTAAAAGCCAACTTGGTTGAAGATGGGACTGAAAATTCCTCCAAAAGAAAGAAATTTCAAAATAAAAAAGATGACAAAAAGAAAGATTTCAAAAAAGCAAAACGAAACTGTTTTGTCAATGAAAAACTAGGACATCATGTTGTTGTGTGCAAATACAAAAAAAAAAAAATTTGGAAAACCCCAATAAGACGATTTGACCGAGACTGAAATAGTAGCTGCTGTTATCACTGAGGTAAACTGTCTCCAACTCAAAATTCTAGGTTGTAGAAACAGGAGCTACTAAACACATTTGTAGTGATTGGAGATTGTTTACTTCCTACAAACCTGTAGGGGATGGAGAGCAAGTTTATCTTACAGACTCAGTAGCTCTTTTGTCGCTGGCAAAGAGAAGGTTCAAATTCGATTGACATCGGGACAGATCCTGGAACTGAATAATGTCATGCATGTTCCTGGAATTAAGAGGGATCTAATCTATATTTCAATGCTCAACAAGGCTGGATTTAAACTTGTGTTTGGGTCAGAGAAGGTCATCATGATGAAGAATGGAGTTTTTCTTGGGAATGGATGTTGTAATGATGGTTTGTTTGTACTGAATGTTTCTTCTGAAATTAATGAAGTTTCTTCTTCTGCTTTTATAAATGACTCCTTGAAATTGTGACATGGTAGATTCGAATATTAAAATATAGGATATATTAAGAGAATGAAAAACTTAGGACTAATAGAAAGTTTATGTGATATGAACTTTAAAAAATGTGAAACGTGTAGAAGCTAAATTTGCACATAAATCTCATAAATGTGTAAAAAGAAAATATGAACTATTAGAATTAATACATAGAGATCTAGGAGATTTAAAAGACACTATGATTTGAGGAGTAAGAAATAATATATAACCTTTATAGATGACTATTATAGGTATACTAGAGTATATTTATTAAGAACTAAGGATGAAGCTAAACAAATCTTCATAACTTATAAAACTGAAGTAGAGAATCAGCTAAACAAGAAAATTAAAAGATTTAGAATTGATAGAGGAGGAGAATATGAGTATTCCTTTTAAGGAATTCTGTGAGACCAATGGAATAATTCATGAAGTAACTCCTCCTTGTTCACTTGAGTCTAATGGAATAGCTAAAAGAAAAAATAAAATACTAAAAAAATTATGACCGCAATGCTAATAAGCTTCGGCCTACCTACGAACATGTAGGGGGAGGCCATCTTATCCGCTTGTGTAATATGTAATATTATACCTCATAATAAAACAGGTAAAACATCCTATGAACTTTGGAAAGGTCATCCTACTAACCTTAAATTCCTAAAAGTATGGGGGTGCCTAGCCAAAGTAGGTCTAACCGATCTTAAGAGGAAAAGAATATGACCTAAAACATATGATTGTGTCTTTATTGAATATGCTAGTAATAATTCAGCTTATAAAGTACTTAAATCTGAGAACAATGTACTGGAAGCAAATAAAATAATTGAATCTTAGTAAGACTAGAGCTGGTTCTGGTTGACTGATCGGATCTAGCTCTGACCAAGTGCGGGGTGGGTTTGCCTTGACTAGGAATCCTGACCAGGTGGTGATGCATGAATTGGAAGCCATCCTAATTGGATTACAGTGTGTTAAGGATGCAAATATTCAGACTGTAAATGCTGTGCACCTTATAGAGAAACATGATGTTAACCAGATTCCATGGAAGCTGAGGGATATTTGGGTAAAAATAAAATCTCTTAAGTGACCTGTTCTTGGATCATAAGGTGTGTCATGTGATCAGAGAATGCAATGTAACAGCAGATTTCCATGCAAATCATGCTATTGCCATTGATGAAGTTGTTTGCTTCACTAGGGAAGACACTAGGGAAGACATACCTCATGGCATCAAAGAATTCCTCATCAATGATACTAAAGGAACCCTGTACAAACAAATGTAATGTCCATCAGGTTTTGGTGCTGTGGGGTTGGCCTGGTTAAGGTGTACTTTTTTCATGCTATGGTCTTGGTGACCAACCTGAGAATGATTCATACTGGGCCGCTGTTGTCTCAGCTACATTGGGTTAATGATGTTGGTCCTGATATGGGGTTGGGTGTTTGGCTTGCTCTGTTTGGTGAAATTCTGATCATTTGAAGCTGTTCCCAGGTGGTGTTAATGCATGTGGTAATGTGTGTGTGGTGTGTGTAAGTGTATGGGTATCGGTGTGTGTGAGGTTCTGCTTGGCATTTGGATTAGCTGATTCCCTGCCTTACTTGGGTATCCTGTTCTGGGTTTTCTCCCCAGAACTTCTGTTGGTTATCTATGTTGAGGGAGGTCAGAGGTGTGGGTAATGATTTGGCTCTTGTTGTTGGTGTTTCATTTCTGCTTCTTGCCTCTGTTTTGTCCTAGGCCTTATGCTAGGGTAGTCAGGGGTGTGCGTGTCAGTTACTATGATCTGTTCTTGACTTGTCTTTTTTCTTGCAGGTCCTGCCTACTTACTGTTGGGCTTGCTATCTGCCTTTTTATCGTGCAAAACTGGTGGATGACTTATGTTTCATGTGTGTTGGGGTGTGAAAGGAGATATGGGAGTCTACGGGATAGCTTCTTTCTTCTATGGTTTTGTTTATGCTCTGCCTTTTAGGGCATGACCTGGTATTGTTTGATTGCACAGGATCCATGTGGGTTGCTGTTGGGGACTGATTGCTCGTCCTCGTAAGTGGAATGACAGGATGAGGGTGGTAGGGGATGGGTGTTCCTATGTTTTGCTCTGGTGGACAGGCTCTCTGAATGGCTGTGTGCTGGGTTTTTTCTGGCTGTGTTGCATTATCGCCTGCTCTGCCTACCTGCCGTTGCTGTGCTACATTGTGGTGTTCCCGCCTGTGGCATTCTTTTGCTCTCCTATTTATGGCTTGGGGTTTTTATTTTCTGTAGTAGATTGTTGCTGACCACCTTGTGGTTATGCTTAGGAATGTAATGTTTCCTTAGTTGGCTGGACTGTTAGCTGTCCTACATGTATTCCTGGCCTATTATTGTGCAGGGTTGCAAATATAGGCCCCCCCCCCCCCGTCCTTTTTTTTTTTTCTCTTTATTAATAAAATCTGGAATTTATCCTTTCTATATATATATAGAGAGAGAGAGAGAGAGAGAGAGAGAGAGAGAGTATGCTAATGCTTTAACTTTTAATAGATCATGCGAGTATATCCATCAAACTAATAGCATCTAACACTATAACATATAACACAAAATCAGATAATCATCGTAGATGCTCTAAGGACTTCCTTTTACTAAAAAAAATAAAGCAAAGGGGCTATAAAGAAAACAAAGAACATTATGCAAGTCAGTATGCTAAACTAAAGTATAATTGTGCTTGAAGTCTTTTCTGCATTATGGCATACCATAACAGGATGAAATTTCACCATCCACACGAGGATAATTAAGAACATAGGATGCACGCCTTCATAAAAACCTTCGAATTGGAACAAACTGCATTACAGTGTACCCCATTTGTGCTAGAACAAACTTCAAGAGTGTACTCCATTTGTGTTAGAAAGAACTTCCAATAGTCCTAGCACCCAATCAATTTACCGGATGTATATGCTTTGAGCATGTAGGTAATAATTCACTCAGTACCTTGCATTTTTTTCAATACTATAATAAAAGTCATTCTGGGCCCTTCCTTAAATTTTCAAAATATATCCCATGCGTACATTTTGGTAAGTTGAGTTTCAAACCATCTTGTCTGCAAAATAGTAGTTGTATGGATGAATCAAAATATGCTTGGATCTTCTTCTCAAACATATATTTAAACATTAAATCATATTTATCAACAAATTCTTTCGTAATTCTTTGGGCGCATATTTCCATCAAGTAATGCACTCACTCTCCTTTCCAAAAAAAAAAAATAAACAAATGCACTCTCCATTTTTTATTAGACATTTTTACAAGTTGCTTTTTGAAAAAAAACTATCCATTATTGTGGTTACAAATCGTCTGTGATCTACCTTGTTGGGTGGCCTGTGATTGGTTTAGAAAATAACTCCAAGTGCATTTTACTTGTTTTTCCACCCAATCACAAGCCACACTACAGGGTATCCCCGAGGATTTTATTCCCATTATTGTCGAACTGTTTATAATATTTAGAGCCATTCATTACTCTCTAAGCCAATAGCCTTCTAACATATTATCTCAAGCCATTTCAAATTCATCAACTCTTAGAGAATCATATACTGCACCTGTGGTACTTTGGTCACTTAATACGGATGAGCTTTAAGTTGCTGTGGAGAGGAACTGTACAAGGAAGCCAAATAGTTAGCTAAAGAAATTTATCAACAGTTTCAGAACTAAAGTGAAGGAAATAGTAATAAAAATTTGAGAAGAAAAGCATATAGAACTTCAGAGTCCTTGAAAGACGTACATATCTGGTTCTACTAAACTCAAAAGGATAAAACTAGATATATATTGCAAACCTGATCAGCATGGATAGATAGACAACAAATTTTAAGTTTCTACACTATGGGCAACTTATGCCAACACCATTACATTTTCAAAACCAAAAGGCGTCAATAAAGAAGCTAAATCATCCAACCCTCAAAGGCTTTTCTTCAAGACTAGTATGATTCCTTCACATAGGGTGGCAAAAAGACAACCCATTGCACTACACGAGAAGAAAACAATTAAGTTTGGTCCTGTAAAGCTGGCATCTTCGGCCTGAATGAGAAAGTCAAGGTGAACCTGTCACCCCAGGAAAGAGTTCCGAGATTTTGTTGAAGACGTCCATAACCTGAGACAAGAAATAGGACTACAATATTAGACAAAAGAGAGAATGGAAAACATTGAATAAAACAAGATAAAAATTTAGATTGGGTTTGTGAAATGGAGCCTGCTGTAGCGTCAGGTTTGTCTGCAAGGGTAGCAGCTTATGTCCTTTCCTCTTAAATGAATTACTTGGATAAATGCAACTAATGGGATGGAACTGTACTTCGGTAATTCTTAAAGAAACAAATCTAGACCTTTAAACTGATTAATATCATTGAAAGATATTTCCATTTTAAAATTGCATGTTCCAGCTATCTGATGCAAGAGATGGATGAAAACTAGTAGCATATAGTCACACAATAAAATGTGTTGAAAAACACCACTGAAGACAACATATTTCTGTCTGTGGCATTTGATTCAAAACCCATAGTTTTACGTATATTATGGCTTTGCCTCTAATCAATCTTTTTAATTTGTCTGACTTCTTCACCTTTTTCAATGTGCTCATCATGAAGTCCTTAATCAATTGATCAGATACTTTGATGGGTTACTGAACCCAGCAGTTGTCGAGAAAGCTTATATATATAATCAATCATATATTTCAAATCTGTTTCTCATAATAGTAAAAATATAGTGGAAATATATTTTTCACATGTGTTTTATCCTTTTATATTTATAGGGGATCCTTAACTTGGGTGGCTTTGCAATTCATGTTTTCTCTCCACGGAATGCATTACATTCTTTTTTTTCTTTGAATCAGTATGCATTATATAGTTAGTGACTTATTACAAGTAAAAGTTTACAATTTTACCACGACCAATACCACCATTAACATATTTTAACGACTGTTGTAGAATAAACAAGATAAGAGTAACAACAAAACCTGACATCTAAATTTTGTCCAGAGAACTTTTAATTTTCGATTAAAAACAATTAAGTTTAATTATTTTAGGAGAGTGCTATTGCCAAACTCATTTTGGCTACTTTCACACCAAATAAATATAATAACTTGTCTTGAATGGAAGTTACCATATAAAACATTAGTAATGGCGTGGCAATGGCCAAAATTAGTTTGGCGAAATTGTTCTACAATAATTTTAAAAATAAAATTTATTTCTGGCAAAAACAATGATTATAATGACTCGTAACTAATGAAAATAATATCATATCAGCCATGTAAAAATTCTAAATAAAGTAGAAAATGCACAAAAGGTTAAAATTTAGTTATTCGATAACTAGGTAATGCTTAGAAGGGGTGAAAGGAAATATTACTTTTATTAAACTAAAGTAATTACTTTATTAAAAAATAGAATTTTTTTATGACTTAATTCTAATCCATTCCAAACCATACAGACACAAAATTCCAAAATAATAATTCTCTAGTAAGAAATTTGTTTTAAGTATAACTAATTAGTACCAATTAGCCAAAATTAACTTCACAATAAATTAACAACAGTTAAATCAATATGTTTTCTTAATTTCTTTCTTATATTAATGAAGTTGTTTACGACATCATCATACTAGGAATTGCCAAGAATTTAAATTTTGGTTTCGCATGAGATTTTGCCAAGGGGACCGAGAGAAATTTCGCCTAAAATGGCAGAATATTTTGCCAACTCAAGGAAAATGGGGGAGATGAGGCAGCAAAATTGGAATTTTGGTTTCAAATTTCTATGGGGTTTAAATGAGGCTAAAATACACCTAAAAATCCCAAAATATATAAAAAAAAAATGAATATATAGACATTCACAAATATGTAGGCAAGTATGGCTATGGGCACATTGTAGGAGAAATATAAAGAAATAATGCCTTAATGATTGAATTACAAGGTGACATTTTATAAAGGTCTAAATAAGAGAAATGTCACTAAAATAACTCATAATATGACAAAATAGATGCTTATTGCATATATATATCAAGGTTAAATAGCTAAATATCATCAACACGGAACAAAGAGATATACAATGGAAGAAGTCAAATCTCTATAAACATAAAAAAGAAAGTCCAGTATAATCCAACATCAAGTCAAAGTATATGGATACATCACAACCATAAAGACAGCCCAGATGGTTCATAGTCATCTCCATCACCCCCACCTCTAATGGTAACAGGCCATTAACCTTTTCTAACATTCCTTTAATTTCCATATAGTTTTTGCAACTTTTAAATTTTTTATATTTCTATATTTTTCTATTTTTATAAACAGATTATATGATTAATTAATTGACTTGTTAGTTGTTACAATAATTGGCCACATTAATTAACTATTTAATATTAAATTTTTAAGTTTAATATTAGTTATTCATAGCATATTAATTTATTTATACTTAATGTATTATATATATATATATATATACCAAGCCCCTAATACCATAGTAGCTAAAGGAGTTCCTTATCCGAATAGTCTCTGATTAAAATAATTTATGAATTCTGGTACATCAGAAATGCAGGATAGGCACACTTTATTTCCTTGTATATGCCGTGAATCTTATATATAATTTTCCTAATATTTAGGGTTATTTGAGTGTAGACATGTTTTCATTAACAGTCCCTGAATTTGCACTGAAAATTTTCCAATTTCTTTCCAATATTTCTTGCTTTTCTACACACTTTCAATTTCTGAAAAAAAATTTAATCCTTCATTGTACTTGTACCCATTGTGCAATGGAACTTTTTAATAATAGAACTCACTTAACTTTGAACATGGTTTTATCAATGTTTGCAATGTCGTCGACATGTCGATGTTTTTTGAGTTACCGACATGAAATTCAAAGGAAATCATTAGATTTCCCATTTTCCCTCATTTTGCGATATGTTGCACGACATGAGGGAAAAAAATTTCAATGGCCCACGTATCGCACGTGTCAGCCATGTCTCATCTATTTAAGGCTTGTTTTGAGATGTCGTACATTTCGTGAGACATCTCCTCAAAACAAGTTCTCTCCTTCAAGTTTCCCTTTTTCTCAAATCTACGGCTGTACACTTGGTTTTTTGCCAATGTTTTGCAAAAAAAACACATCTACGCATCGATCTTCACCCGTGGACGTGAAGATTCAAGTTTGAAAGCATGTGAATCGAGCTAAAACTATTTTTTCTAATTTAAGACAAGTGGATGATAACTTGTTTTTTTATACATTGATCTAAGACACTTGATCTATCAATGGGTGTTGACAGTTTTTTTTTTCACTTGCTAAAACTATTTTTTTTTAATTTTCATGTAAAAAATATTTGATTTTTTTAAAAATCATATAAAATTACGAAAAATATATATAAAAGGTTAGTAAAATTATAGAAAAAGAAACAACTTATTCTTTGCACTATATATTTTGTAAATTGAAAAAATAAAAGAAAAAATTAAATAAATATTACATATTATTAAAAATAATAATACATTAGAAAATTTTCTAAAAAAACTTAAGAAAAATATAAAACATAGAAAGATGGATGGAATCATTTTGTATGCATTTGTAATGCATAAACAATCACAATTAACATCTTAGGCTTCTTTTTTTGTAATTAAAAATTGTGAAAAAATTAAAAACGTATAAAATTGATAAGGAACAATCTATCTACTTTAAATTTATAACTTATGAATTTTTTCATGCTTACCTTCCAAAAATAAAAATCATGCTTTTGTCTTATAGCTTCATTTGAGTATAACGGCGCCGGCGCACAGAAACGATATTGGTTGGGAGCACGGGGTTATGTTTGAGGGGGATAACAACAAATCAGTGTGCAACTATTATGGGCACATTATGAGGAGTGGTGGTGTCACAAGACTTAAGCAACACCTTGCACATGGTTTCAAAAATGTGACAGGTTGTCCTAATATGCCTCCTGAGGTGCAACAACAGATGAGGGATCATCTAGATACAAGTGGCATCTTGAGAAAGGGTAAGAAAGCCCAGCAGGACCAGGTCAGACCGAAGATAGCACAACCTCCCCATCCACCAGTATCTACAGTTGATGATGATGATGACATTGTATACCCTCTTGATTGTGAGACTGAGATGGAGAGATTATAGTACCGGGTAGCTTTGCGCTCCTCTATGTAGACAGATTATGATAGGAGAGAGGAGGAGAGGATCAGGATGTCCGGGATAGGGGCTTATGGGGTAGGGGCATCAGGTGCAGGAGCTTCGGGTGCTAGGGCACCGTCGATACAGTGTAGTCAAAGTCAGAGCTACAGGATGCCAGATCCTCCTATTGATTCGTCGTTGTAAATATCCTCAGATGCAAGATGAAAATGGCTGAAAGACATTTGGAGTGGTGGGAATGTTAGAGAGAAGATGGGTAAGTTCATCTCTCAGTTTTTCATATTCAACCATATTCCGACTAATGTTACAGCATCACCTCATTTTAAGAATATGGTGGATGTCATTCAGGAGTCGGGGAAGGGAGTTTTGCCCCCTACTCCACATGAGAACTTGGGCAAGTATTTGGAGCAGGAGGCTACAATATGCCAATACATCGAGAGCCTGAGACCCTATTGGGAGAAGTATGGGGTCACGATCATATGTGATGGGTGGCTGGACCCACCAGGCTCGGTATCATAAATTTTATGGTGTATTGCAGAGGTAGATCAGTTTTTCTGAAGTCAATTGATGAATCAAACAAGATCAAGGATGCAACATGCATAACCAATTTATTAAAAAAATGTGATCAAAGAGGTTGGGCCAAATAATTTAGTTTGGATTGTGTCTGATAATGGGAGTGCGTTCGTTACGGCCAACAAGATTCTCATGAAGAGGTATAACCTCTATTGGACCTCCTGCGCCACACCTTACATAGATTTGATGTTGGAGCAGTTTGCACAACGGGCTAGTGTCCTTAATGTGCTAGAGTATGCACGCACTTGATCATACCAGCACTAATGCACCGGATCCCATCAGAACTCTGAAGTTAAGCGTGCTTGGGTGAGAGTAGTACTAGGATGGTTGACCTCTTAGGAAGTCCTCATGTTGCACCCCTTCCCTTTAATACCTTCCAAAAAAAAAAAAAAACAAATTGTGTAACCATTCGTTTCTGTTGGCAAAGAAGAGAGATGCCTGCCATGGTGACCTAGTTAGACCGGGTATCACACGATTCGCCACGAAACTACATTTCCCTTGAGAGTATACGTCGACATAGAGCTGGATTGAGGGCTCGACTCACAGGAGAGGATTGGATTGGATATCAGGAGAGCAACACTACACTTGGGAGTAGGGTTGAGGATATTGTGTTGAGTCTGTTGACTAATACTTTTGGGGAGAAGGTGTGTGATATGGTGGCGATGCTAGAGCCGATCTATAGGGTATTACGGATGATGGATACAGATTCATACCCTACCATGGGCTCTATTTTTGAGTTAATGAGGGTGAGGAAAGAACAAATAAACGATGCTTGCCCCAGATCGTATAAGTGGGTCCACAACATCATTGACAATAGGTGGTATAAGACGCTTGAGCATCTACTTCACAAGGCTAGTAAGTGACTATTTTAATTTTATGTAATCGTAGCTTGTGCTTCCTTTTATTTTCACATTTGGGATGGGAGTGTAGGACTTATGGTTATTTTATTTTTCAACAAACCACAGCGTATTATTTGAATCCAAAGTTTCATAACAGCCATAGACTTGGATCCACGCTAGAACTATTAGAGGCAGTAAATAGTGTATACGCAAAATTGGATCCGAATTCCAAGACGAAAGGGTTGTTTGGGAATGAGGTCAGTTCTAAGCCTTTGAGTATTTATTTCATTACATATTTACATATAATCCATATTATTTATGTTTATCATTTGTTTCTTTTAGTTGATTATGTTTCCGGATTCTGTGGGGAGTTTTGGATCAGATGTCACGATAAAGTCGAGGGGTAAGCTTATGCCATGTAAGTTACTAACCTAGATTGGAATTTCCAACATATACTTTCTAATGGATCTTATGAACTGCGATTCAACATTCGCTTTAATGAATAGATGAATGATGGCACTAGTGCTCTCATACTCCTATCATTAGCCGTACGTATTTTGGCACAAACTGCATCTTCATCGACATGTGAGAGGAATTGGAGTACTTTTGCACTAATCCACACGAAGCAATAGAACAGATTGGCGTACGAGAAGCTTGTGTTCTGCCATTACAATATGCGGTTGAGGCTTATGCAGGAAAAGATCGAGATTGGTGGCACATTAGCACACGACCCACTAGATCTACTTGTTTCCACTATGGATGAGGACCCATTAAATGAGTGGGTTAGGATTGGGGAGTTGGAAGAGGCCAATCAGCCTGATCCAGCTATTACCAGAGTAGCTGTAGAATTGGGGATTAACATAAATGAGGTGATAGAAACCAAGGTAGGCGACAATGGAGGAGACTCATTTGACCGAGCTATGTGGATCACAACGAGTAGGAGTGCCGAGTGCAACTGCAGCTATTGTTGGTGGAGTGGTGTTGGTAGTAGTGGGGCTAGTGGTGGTGATGATGATGACAACGACGATGACGACAATGACCAGCGGGACACTAGTGGTGTTGGTGGAGGAGGCAGTGGTAGTAGTAGTGGTGCTATTCAGGCGACAGCACTGACGGACACTAGATCCCTTTCTCCTGTCACAGGCAAGGCCGCCTATGATCATGGCACTGGTGCACGATCATCAGACTCAGGTAGACATCGTGGTTCCACTTCCATTCAGCGCCTAGACAAAGGGGGGTAGAAGAAGCATTTGGGAGCACATGAGGAGGATTCTATCTCCCATAGCTTTGGTAGCATGGATGTGGGTTATGAATTTTAGGGATCATTGTCATTGGCTTTGTATGGAGCAAGGTTTAATGTACCGGAACAGGGGACCGGTTCTGATCCGGACAGGCGGTACCAGCCAGTCTGGTACAGTAATAATAAAAAATTTAATTAAAAAAAATTGGATCAAATCGGACCGGTCGCCGAACTGGCGGGACCGGTTGTCGGGCTGCCGGTACCGGCCGTCGGGTTGCCGGATCAGCAATAAAGGCCACCAGACCACCGGTCCATAACCCCACATTACAAGCTTGTATTGCGGGTTGGGACCGGACTGGTCCATAAAACCATGGTATGGAGGAGGAAATGGAGGGTATGGAGGAGGATATGGTCCATATGGAGGGTATGGAGTATATGGAGATGACAGAGCACCGTCATATCAGAGTCAGGGGCCTGATGAGTCAGCATCTTATGGATCTGGAGGCTACGACACACTATGGCTATGGTGCAGGAGGATATGGGATCTTTCCAAATATCCCATATCCACCGGGATATGATGGAGGTGCATACCCTCCTGTGCCTGCTGTCACGATTACTACCGTGACGACTTATTACCCCCAGTACCCCCTATAGGTGTATTGGGGACTATGAGTCCTGAGGAGGACGAGAGATGTGTTTGACAGTATATGGACTGGTATAACCAGATGATGTCTTGGGCACAATATTGTAGCTATGTTGAGCAAACATACCATAGTGGGGGTTAGCAAAGAAGATGAGATGATGAGCCAGCACGTCACTCGTTATGGATATGATGGGATTATAAACTTTGAAATATTTGACATTTATGTTTTTTTTGTATGTTGATTCTGGTTAATGTAATGTTGAGTTTCGTATGCTAGTTTTATGTTTTATGCGTTTGTTATGTTATCACTAATCAATTATCATTAGTCATTACGTTACATTGACTATTTTATAACATATAATGTATTCATGTTGACAATGATTACTTGATTAGCACTACTTTACTTGTTATTTGTTGAAAATTTATGTGCCTGTTGCTTAATTAGATGTATTACTTTTTGCACAGTTAACAGCTCGACAACATCAGCATCTAACACTAAACCCCCTTATAATTAATGGTCTTTATTAAGGGAGGTTTGTTTTTTTTTTTTTTTTGCATAATTTGATGTATTTAAGCCTCAATTATGCTCATTTAGGAATTGGGATCAAAATTCCATCAAAAATCCAAGATTTCCCTCAAAGTTTTCCACATTTCCCAACTTTTTCCACAAATGTCGCGACATGTCACAAGGCATGGCCCTACAACATGTCTCGCGACATCGACATCGCAAACCTTGGATTTTATAATTTAACATGGCAAACTTTATCCAACATTTAAGAAATAATAGAAAAAATTACTGTTAACTATATTATGTTCAACACTTTTCATTTGTTCCTTGTAACTTAACACATTGTGATAGAACAATTGAACTCATTTCTATTTGAACATGATTTCATAATTCAATGTGGCAAACATTATCCAACAATTAAGACATAATTAACAAAAGATCGTTAACTGCATTATGTTCCAGAATTTCGTTTATTTCTTTTTTCACAAAACTCATTTTTGATGAAGGACCCTTAACTAACATTGCTCTACAATTGTGTAACTGTGACTACTCCCTTTGATCAACACCAGAGCTTGTAAACTGGGAATTCATCACAGTCTCAAAGAATGAGAGAAATTACCATCACTATCACTAAGAAATGAAAGTTGTTTCAATGGTAGGATCAGCCATGATTGATCAAGTGGTTCAAACTTGAAGCCAATAGAGTATTCCCATGTTAAATAGATACCAAAAGATAGATTCACGATGGCTTAGACGGTACATTCTTTTCTCATGATATTTGGCAAATAAGCATATGAGGGATGTTACCAGTGTGACACAACGTATCCACAAAGGAGGCCACAAAGTAGAAAGGCAGAATTTACAAGAAAGTTTTCTTTGTTACAATCAATAATCTACCAAAACTTCCAAAGTCTTAAATGATATAATGTATATTTTCTTGTAAACTATCCAGAAACAAATCTTAGAAATAAACAGCTTAGTTTTGAGCAACAACAAAATCAAGGGAGGTTGCTAGAAATAGATTTAATTTTTTTGTAACATTAGAAATTAACAAACTATGAGAACAAAGATTAAATTTTACCTCCTTGTCGTTTTGATACTTTGCAATACTTAGAGGATTCTGTGAACACTGCAAAAATCATAAAAGATCAGAAAGTCATCTAAACACAATATAGATAGTTTTAATTAGTGACATACATCCATGATGGCAGCCTGTACTCTTGGATTTTGAAATGCCATAGCAACTTCAGGATTGGCCATAATTTTTGAAATAACTTCTTCAGGTGTAAGCCCAATCTGATCTGCATAATGACCATACCAAAACAAATATAAAATAAGAGAAGAAAAATAAGTTGAGTGGACTGATGACAGATAATTCAAATATCTCTGAACAGTAGATCAATAAATATCTTTCAGAAACATAGTTCATGGTAAATTGATCTACTAGAGGACGGTAGCAGATAAGTGATGCCAAAATATGTGAAATAGAAGGCTTGTTGAAAGAGTGGACACTTGATTAGGGGCTTTGTCATGCTCTATCATGTTCAAAAATTGTCCAAGAACAGTTTGCATAGGCGCCATAATATATGGTCCCAGTAATATTACATCATACTTGGTAGAAAGAAATGACTTTTGTTTTTTGTTCAACAAGGTTAATATTATATAATCAGGAAAAAGAAGTGCACACCAACAGTATACATCCGGGGAGAGAACAGTAAGAGTAGGAAACATAAAACATAACAGACAGAAGACAGAATAGGAAGCAACAGAGCAAGAAACAAGTGGCCGAATCACAACCACACCCAGCCACAACACCCACAGAACACATCCGCAGCAGCACCCTTTTAGAGTGGGTCAGCCCAGAACTGATCAAGAGTATAATCCTTGCACATTGCCGAACCCAAGGCCCAAAAATGAAGGTGACCCTTTGTTTTCCTGATAATCCGAAAGCCATCATGCTCCAATCCTTCGAAGATCCGTCCATTTCCTTCCTTCCAAAGAATCCAAGAGATCGCCGCCGGACATAAAAGCCACCTAACACCTCTCTTATCATTCCAACTTCCAAGCAGGCTACATACATCCAGCAAGGAAGAGAAGCACCTTGGATTGACCCAAGGGATTCCAAAGAAGTGAAGAAACCACCCCCACACTTGGGTAGCCACCAGACATTGAATAAGCAAGTGGTCAATCGATTTCGCTTCCTTTTTGCACATCTGTTGACCATCATCCAACCTCTGCTAACCAAGTGATCCACAGTAAGAGCTTTATTAAGGGTAGCCAGCCATAAAAAGAAACCAACTTTAAGGGGAATCAATGAGCATCAAATCCACTTTGCTAAACCAAATCGATAACCCGCACCACCCAAATGGAGATAGAGAATTTTACATTGAAAATACCAATCCTGTCAAACTTCCAGCTTCTAGAATCATCCCCTACACAAGGTTTCCAGTCAGTAAAACAGTGAATTAACAAAGACAGACTCCAATTCCCTGTCAAGGAGAGACCTCCTAGGACGTAAACACCACTCCACCCCCCACCACTTCTCACTAATACATCTTTCACCGATGCATTCTTTACAGTGACTAACCTGTAAATGTCCGGAAATCTTTCCATCAAAGTCCCATCCCCAAACCATCTATCCTCCCAAAACCAAATCCTACTACCGTCACCCACCCAAGGCATGATACCTTCCATGAATCCAGCTAACTCCCCCATAATCACCTTCCATAAGCCCACACCATGAGAACCCATTAGGGTAAGCAGGTGTCCAGTCCCCAAGCAAGCTTCCATACTTCTCCGCAATCACTTTCCTCCACCAGCTGTCCCTCTCCATCCCGAATCTCCATAACCACTTACCCAAGAGAGCTCTATTGAATGTCACAAGAGATTTAATCCCCAATCCCCCCACCTCCTTAGGCTTACAAACAGCTTCCCAATCCACCAAATGGAATCTGTGTCTTCCACCACCATCACCCCATAAGAACTTCCTTTGGATCTGTTCCAACCTATTTGCCACTTAAACAGGGATTTCAAGCACGGATAAGAAGTATGTTGGCAAGTTTGCTAGTGTGCTCTTAATGAGAGTGATTCTTCCTCCTTTTGATAGGACCCCACTTTACACCACACAAATACCCCAAGTTCTCCATCCCACCCACCCCGAACATCTCGCTTTTGCTTAGATTGACCTTAAACCCCAAAACTGCCTCAAAACAAACTAACATACATCTGATCCAAAACACCTGAACCGGAGAACCCCACAAAATAAAAGCACGCCATCCGCGAACTGCAAGTGAGTAACCTTCAGTTCCCCAAGCCCCACCCCAAAACCTTCAATACAATTATTATCAACACCTTTATCCACCATAAGTCTCGAGACTTCCGCAACCAAGATGAATAAATATGGTGATAATGGATTCCCTTGCTGTAAAACTCTCAGTGGAGAAAAGAAATCAGAAGCCACCCCATTTACTAAGACTGAAATGGAGGCCGAGGAAATACATGCTTTAATCCACCCCCTCCACTTCACCCCAAACCCCATTCTTCCCAAGACATATAGTAGGAACTCCCAATTCACAAATTCGTAAGCTTTCTCCATATCCAATTTGCACACCAATCCCTCATCCCCTTTGTTTCTGTTTAGAATCCAAACACTCGTTAGAGATCAAGATTCCATCAAGAAATTGTCTCCCTCCAACAAAAGCCATTTGATTTTTGGAAATAACTAAAGGCAAGACCCTCTTCAGTCTATTAGACAAGATTTTGGAAACGATCTTGTAGAAACTACCGATCAGACTAATAGGCTATTCGTGTGGACTGCCATTCTATACCGAATTAATACTTTTGATATGCTACCAGTGTTTTAAAAGGCATACGGAGGTGTGGCGCTAGCAAAACGCCACGAGGTGCACAAAAATAGCGCAGGCCGCTCGCGAGGCGCACGCCTCACGTGGTGAGGCATGAGTGAGGCGTACGTCTCACGCTATTTATGGCTCATATGCGTACAGAAAAGTTTAGGAAAAAAAAAACAGAAAAATATTTAATTTTACTTTTAACTTTTAAGCTGTCTTTTACCTTGTGGAGAAGAAAAGAATATTGAAGTGACAAAAACTTTGGAGAAGAAAAGGACGTGGACAAGAAAAAGAGAAGTTAGGGTGGTTCAACTTGCAAACCCAACAAAGAACACTCGACAGCAGCTTCAGCAGAAAAATAATCTCCAGGTATTCTCTCTCTCTCTCTCTCTCTCTCTCTCTCTCTCTCCTTCGTCCTCTTCCTAGACAAATTTGGCTTTTTTCCCGAAACTCTCTCGCCCTTTCTTGGACGCTCTGCTTTTTTTTTCTTTCTTTCTAAAACTCTTTCTTGGACGCTCTGTTCACTCTTTGTCAACAGCCGCAACAATTTTTTTTTTTTTTTGAATCTCAGTTCTCTCTCTGTCAACAGCCTTTGTTTTGAAATCTCTATTTTGAAATAAATATTTTTCAGATTCAAATCTAAATCTCCCTTCTTCTTTTTTAAATCTCAGTTTTCCCTCATTCTCGACGCCCCAATGTCTTCTTCTTTTTTTTCCTTTTTTTCTTTTTTTTGGTGTGCAAGAGAGAGAGGCTTTTTCTTGAAATTTTCTTCTGAGAATCAAGCTTTGTTCTTCCTCTGCCCTTTCTTCCTAATTGCTTAAGGACCAGGCAAAGCAACTTCCTAATTTCTGTTTTTTTAGTTATTTTATTTCTGTTTTCTTCTTTTAATTTGTTAATTACTTAATATTACTTGATTTTGATTAGTTGCAAACTTGCAATTTTATGTTTTGCAACACAGTTCACTTTGTTTTCACTTTACATTACAATGACTAGTAGAAGAGATTTTGCTTGGCAATATGGTAGAGAGGCAGAAGGCCGGCCTAGGGGATACCTGTTTTGTATCTTTTGCAATAAATTATGCACTGGGGGAATTAGCAGATTAAAACATCATTTAGCTAGGACTCGTCATGGGATGTGTGCATGCACAAAGTGTCCTGAAGATGTTAAAAAAAGATGTGAAATGGCACTAAATGAAGTTGAGGTTGCAAAAAAAAAAAGAATGAAGAACTTATTTGTACCATTGGTAGAGCTGGGACTGGAAGTAGTAAAGATTCAAACCCATCTATAGATGGAGGAGCGTTTAATCAGGCATGTGGGAGTGGGATTGGTTTGCAGCCAAGAACAGCTGGTCCTATGGATCAGTTTGTGGCTAAAGAAGCACGGCAGTCTACTTTAAACTCACAATGGAAGGAGGAAAGAAAAAATGTGCGTAAGGCAATAGGAAGGTGCTTGTTTACCAATGCACTTTCTTTTAATTTAGTAAACAGCCCTTACTTCAAAACAATGTGTGAAGAAATTTCAAATTTTGGGCCAGGCTTTACCCCTCCATCAATGCATGAAGTAAGAACATGGATACTTAAGGAAGAAGTGGAGCATGTTGATAAGTTAATGGAGTACAAAAAATCATGGGACAAGTATGGTTGCACAATTATGTCTGATGGTTGGACAGATCGTAAAAGTAGATCCATCATCAATTTTTTGGTCAATAGTACTGTAGGGACAATGTTTAACAAATCCACTGATGCATTAGCGTCAATAAAAGATAGTGAATTGCTTTTTAAATATCTTGATGAAGTTGTGGAAGAAATTAGAGAAGAAAAAGTTGTTCAAGTTATTACAGACAATCACTATAGCTATGCATTAGCTGGTAAGAAATTGATGGAGAAGATACCACAATTATATTGGACTCCTTGTGTAGCTCATTGCATAGATTTTATGTTTGAAGATATTGGAAAGATGAAGGTATTTACCGATAGTATTGAAAAAGAAAAGCAAGTTAAAAAGTTTATTTATCGGCATGGATGAGTTTTGAGTCTTATGAGAAGTTTTACAGAGAACCATGAGCTCCTTCGTCTAGCAATTACACGTTTTGCCACAGCTTTTCTTACACTCCAAAGCATCTATAAACAGAAGCAACATCTTCAATCCATGTTTACATCAGAAAAATGGAATGGAAGTCAATGGTCTAAGTCTGTTGAGAGGATTAAAGCAAAGGCAATTGTAATTCATGATCCAAATTTTTGACCTCAAAGTTGTTTTTTGTATAAAAAGAACTTTGCCCATAGTTGCAGTGTTGAGAGAAGTTGATTCTGAAGAGAGGCCATCTATGCCATATCTTTATGAAATGATGGATTAAGCCAAGGAGAAAATTCCATATGCTTGCAGTGGCGTGAGGAGAAAGTATATGCCTATTTGGAAAAAAATTGATGAAAGATGGACTCCACAACTTCACCGTCCTTTACATGCGGCTGGCCATTATTTAAACCCACAACTACGCTATGAATCAAAATTTTCCAATGATCAAGAAGTGCACGATGGGTTGTTTACCTGTATGGATAAGATGATTATTGATAAAGATGAGCGTATACTTGCGGATTGCCAGTTGGATTTGTTTGATGAAGCTAAAGCAGATTTCGGCTCTGAAATGACAATTAGTATTAGGAAAAGGCGATCTCCCGGTATTCACTATTCACTTTACTAGAATTTAACAAATTTTATATTACTCTCTTTACTTACAATTTAAATAATTTTATTACAGCTGATTAGTGGGTCCACTTTGGAACCAAGACTCCTGAGCTGACGAAGCTTGCAATTCAAGTGCTAAACCTTACATGTAGTGCTTCTAGTTGTGAGAGAAATTGGAGCACTTTTGAATAGGTTTCGATACTTTTTAACTTTTTGTTAATTCATGTAACCTACTTTGATGATTAAGGAAATATTGTTAATTATTAAAAAAAAAATTATATCCCTTTTAGAGTTCTTTAAATATTCGTTGAACAATTTAATGTGTATTCAAACTCTCCCTAACTTTCCCATAACTGGTGAAATTCTAAGCCAAATCAAAACTTTCACATGAATTTTCTGCTTTTAAAAGGGGTTAATTTTCCATTCAAAACATAATATACAATCTTGGGGATCAACATACTATTCTAAGCCTGTTTTTGGAACTTGTGGTTCATTAGGTTGATGATTGGATTCTGTTTACACTTTTTAGCAGTGCATCATATCCATTAGAAAGGTGTGACAATGTGGAAATATGCAATCATATTGAGATCTTTTAAGTAGCACAAGTATTAGATCAACTATCGTGGAATGTATTTCAACAAGAATACCAGGTATATGACCACCAGTTCAGTATCCTGTCGTTCTTCGAGTAATTTTCAGTATCACAAATGGAAATTCAGCATAGGATTAGTCACTTTCAAACTCACCAAACTGCTGCTTGACATCCGGACTGCTGAGATCAAAGTTTTTCAGGGAATCCATCATCCGGTTATCCCACTCACTGCTTCCTCCCATGTTATTTCTGTAAACATATATTGAGAAGCTAAAACGGGAAATAATACAGCCATTTATTGATTTGGTCAATTGATAAGGCTGCCTTTAGCATGGAATTAATTGCAGTATGACTGGTGCTATATATATATATATAAAGAAGAAGAAGAAGAAGAAGAAGAAGAATAGGTATAGCAGCAAAAATGTGCAGCAAAACAAGAACAGATCGCTCCTTGTTTTAGTTTTCAGTCTTCATCTTTGAGTTAAATATTTGACAACAAGAACCGACATATGGTCCTATAAGAACAATGGCAGGAAATTCTTGAAGATTAGGACTCAACTATGATGGAGCATTGTGATAACAATGCATGAGTCCAGTACAGTGTTTGTGATACAAATTGACTCAAGGAAAATGATACAAACAAAAATCTTCCTTTTTTCCTTGTACAAAAAGGACCAAGCCATCAGGTAATAGAATATGTAACTAATTAAAATTAGACAACTGGCATTACCAATTCTCCATAAGCGGTCTTGAATACAAGTTTATTTTCAATATTATGTACTAAAGCAGATGTCACATGCCCGTTTCTGTCTTCCCTGATCTTGATTTGTTTTTTATTTATTTATTTGCATACTCTTTTCTATAGGAGAATTAAAAGTAACATTTCCCCCAAACATTGCCCTCAAATTTCCCTACTCTAAAGGTGCGAAATTTCACTTGAAACCAAAATAGAAAAACATGTATTAGAGATGCTTTATTATTTATTTTGTTTGAATTTGTCAGACACCAGCAAGCTGAATCTATGACCAAACAATTGGAGTACTTCTCTATTTATCACCTTTCAAAAGTACAATTAGGGGTTTTAAATTTTGGCAAACGTACAAACTATGCGAGAAATATCGTTTTTTTCCCTGGAAATAATACCTCAATGAGAGTCGCTAAACTCCCCTAGAAAACTATGTATTACAGATGTTTGATTATAATTTTTGTTGGAATATGAAGTTGTTTAAATTTGTCAGACATCAGCAAGCCGAATCTATGACCAAACAATTGGAGTACTTACTTCTCTATTTATCACCTTTCACAAATACAATTAGGCTCTGTTTGACACAAAGAATTGGAATTAAGTTATAAAATTATAATTCTAAAGATTTTGAATTCTCCGAATTTGAATTCTCTAAACTGAAATTCCCTTGTTTGATTACAATAAAGAATTGCAAATTTTATTTGATTACGAATCGGGTGTTTCTGTTTTGTTTAGTTGTATCATGTATGAGAAATTAATAGGAGGAAAAGGAAAAGTGAGTGTTGTTCGACTGAGGGAAGAAGAGGGAGAAGACTGGTTTTTGACTATGACAGAGAATGAGAGGAATGATAGAGCCAAGAGGGCATAGGGCTGTTCAGGTGTGGGAGAAGGAGATAAGAAGTGAGGTGAAGGAAAGGGGTGCCTTGAAGAGTGGTCTGGTAGTTTTTCCGAGACGGAGAGAATGCATAAGGGAGTAGAGAAGAAAGATTGAAGAGAGGAAAATAGGATACTAGGTTGTGTGGGCCTGTGATTGAAGGAGGTGAGAAACTGAATGGAAAGTGTGGGTGAAAGAGGGCGTTGCTATGAAGGATGAGGAAGGAATGGAAGGGAAGAAGACGAGATCGATAACCGGGGTCGTGCTCTGTGTGTATGGGCTAAGTGAGCAGAGACGATTTTCAGGTGTATTGTGAATGGAGAGCTACTATTGTGTGTTTGGAGCTTTGAGCCCTAGAGCTAGAGGAAGAAACCAGAATGTATCTAGAAGAAAAGTAGGAGAGCTCGGGTAGTTTCTCTTCGGAAGAGAGAGAGAGAGAGAGAGAGAGAGAGAGAGAGAGAGAGAGAGAGAGAGGTGAGTGGAAGAGGAATAAGAATGGAGGGTGACCTAGGGTGGGTTCTCTAGGAAGAGAGAGAAAGAGAAGTGAGTGGAGGAAGATGAATAAGAATGGAGGGGGGAGAAAGAGAGGTAGTGAGTATATGGCAAGAGAGAGAGAGGGGTAGTGGGTGCGTGGAGGAGAGAGAGAGAGAGCGTGGGTGAGCGGAGGGGGGAGAAAAAGAAGAGGAAGAAGGAGGATGCTTATAAGAATGGGAGCCAGTCGTCGGAAATGGGTCGTCTAATGCCGGAGTGGAGGAAAGGGAATCGTAAACGAGATCGTCGGAATCGAAATCACCATAAAACGTTATTGGAGATGAAAAAGAAAAAAATCGTGCTTTGAGGGAGTGTCGGGTTCGACTAATTCTCAACTTAAGAATTAGAAAAAACAAGGGTTTGGTTAATAATTGGAAACTGCAGTTTTAGTTATAAATACAATTGTAGGGAATTGGGAGAGAAAATTCCGATTTAATTCTTTGGTAGTTACCAAACTTGAAAATTGTAATTCTCTAGCCCAATTCCAATTCCAGGCTGAATTCTCAGCCCAATTCCTTGTGTCAAATACAGCCTTAGGGGTTTTAAATTTTGGCAAAAGTACAAAATATGTGAGGAATTTCGTTTTTTTCCCTGGAAATAATATCTCAATGAGAATTGCTAAAATCCTCAATATTTCCAAAATATTGAAAACATTTTTACAATTTATCAGCCCCTCCCCTCTCAAAAATAAATAATAAATAAAAATAACCACAGGTATGAACTTGCCAAGAAAGTCAAAATGCCAAACAAAAAAAGGGGAAAGTGTGGTTGATTATGCATCCCCCACCAAAAATAATAATAATGAGAAGGAAGAGAGAGAGAGAGAGAGAGAGAGAGAGAGAGAGATGCCTATAATTTTAGTCTTCTTCCCTACCCTTATCAATTAGGTCACGGGATTGATAAGCACCTCCAATATGTGTATTTATATGTCTAAGTTTAGTATCAAAATATCCTATCATATATTTAAACACTTTCAACCCTTCTACTTAGAAACCTAAAATCATAAATATCCTATTAAAAAACTCAAAAAGAAGTTGTTTCTATAAAATTCGTTTTGCACATTTCTTTAATAGCACAATAATTAGATTTAATTAAAAAGAAAAGTGACTAACCAAAGACAATCTTCTAATGGATAAATATTAATAAATCTTAAGAAAGACAATAAAGTCATGACTTGATATTTTTCTCTACAAATAAATCGTTAGATTATAGTTGACTCTTTAAAAACTAATAATCATTAGAACCATTAGATATTAAAATCTTGATACACTTTCCATTGATTAAAAAAACAAATTATTTTTTACAATTCTATCAACAAAAAGAATGCATCATATCTTTTTTAAGCATACATATATATAATTTTTCCACAAAAAAGACATCATTACAATTTTTTGCACAAAAAGAACTTCTCATATCAATCTTTCTAAGCATATGTACTGTGCCTAATATTTTCAAGGGAAGCATAAAGTACGACACTGTAAGACATAAGAATTAAGTTTGTGTCATAAAATGTAACAAAATGTTATGTAATGTAATTTGATCTTATTTTAATTTAATTATGTTAACATCTGTAGGTTGATATAACATATTAATAATACACATTAACAATAAATATATAAATATATATATATATATATATATATATGTGTGTGTGTGTGAAAACTTCTCATATCTAAGATATAAGAATTAAATTTGTCATAAAATGTAACAAAATGTAATGTAATGTGATCTTATTTTAGTTTAGTTATATTAAGATCTGTAAGTTGATATAACATCTTAAATAATATACATTAACATTAAATATATTATATACATATAATCTATATATATGTATGTGAAAATATCTATTTTAAGAACTAATAATATACTAGAAAATTTCTAAAAAAAAAAAAGTATTACTTAGTAGGTATTAGATGTTATTAGTTATCCACTATGGAACAAAACTGGTTTCTCAAAAAAAAAAAGTATTAATTACAAGAAGTTATTATGTTATAAATTATTATTTATTAGAGGGTGAACTGCATTTACAAAACTACAAATTAATGATTAAATTTATTAATAAATCGTTAGAATACATATTAATGTTTAGATTATTAAATACACTTAAGCAACGGTTAAAATTATAAGTCAACGGTTCAGATTGAGTAACTAAGAAAAGAAAAACTAGTTATGATATCATGCGATGGTATTTTAATTCTAGCATATCAGTTCACGATTACAGCACATATCTTGGTTCCTTTAATTTGTCTTCCTTATTTATTTATTTATTTATTTTTTTGGATAAAGGTAACGATTATATAAAAGGGGAGAAAGAATATACAAAACAAAAGAGAGCAAGAAGGAAAGTCCCTAAGACACTCCGGACACCTCCTTGACACTTCAAAAATTCTCCAATTGCGTTCCCCCCATATCTCCCATGGGATGCAAAAAAAGAGAAGCATGTACATAATTCGTCCCTTCTTACCCAACACTAGAAACCACCATTGATCAAAAAGATCACTCACATGTCTTGGAGGGGTCCAAGCCACATCAATGAGCTTCACAAAAAAACTCCATACCTTAAAGCAAAGCTACAAGAAAAGAAAAGATGATCCACTGATTCTTCATTTCGTAAGCACATCACACAAACCTAAGGGGATAAGGCCATGAACCTTCTTCATCTTTGAATGTTATCTGCAGTATTAATACGATTCAAGAAGACAGTCCATACAAAAGCTTTTATTTTAGGAGGGACTTAAGAACCCTACAACTTAGGAGAGAACGGAATAACAAAGAAAGGACTGCCCTCCTAAGAACACCAAGGTATGACTTACAAGAAAAACTACCACTCGGGTCAAGACACCAAACATGATGATCAGGAGATGACTCAATAATAATCACATTCTTCAGACCCTCAAACAAACTAGCCAATTCATCAATATCAGCTGATCTAGGAGCCCGACGTAAAGGAAGTTTCCCAGAAAGACCCGATAAGGACCAACTAAGAACCTCAGCAACAGAAGAATCCTTACAACAAATTAACCTAAAAACTCTAGGAAAAAAGACATCCAAAGAAAACTCACCCCACCACCGATCAGTCCAGAACAGGATAGATGACCCTGACCCAACAGAAAAACGAACATTGCTGAAAAAAGAAGAAAATAATGCAATAATACTCTTCCAGACACTATTTGAAACACAGGCCAAAGGATTGGCATCCCACCCATTGTCGTGAACACCAAACTTAATAGTAATTATGGAACACCACTGAGAATTCTTATCAGTACTACATCTCCATAACCATTTCCCCAGAAGAACCAAATTCCTTTTGTGAAGAATGCCTGGATTGATGCCACCATGTTCCTTATTAATCACAGATGATCCTTTTTACACCCACCTCCCATATAACCAGATCAACCTTTTTACACCCACCTCCCTCCCACAAAAAATCTCTCTAAAGTTTCTCCATCCTATTAATCACAGAAAGTGGAGCCTGAAACAAAGACATGGAATAAGTAGGCAAACTCCCAAGAGAAGACTGAATAAGAGTAATACGTCCCCCAAAAGACAAATAATTTCTTTTCCATGCAGCCAACCTTTTCTCCATTGTTTCCAAAATCAGGTACCAACCAAACCTATAGACTCTTATGATTCCCACCCAGAGGCATACCCAAACACTTCATTGGCCATTTCCCAACATCACAACCCAACATATTACACCAATTCGAAAGCTGATCCACCCCAACATTGATACCAAACAAACTACTTTTTTCCATATTCACTCTAAGACTAGAAGTCATTTCAAAACATTTAATGATACTATTAATCCAAAACACATTCTTCTTAGAAGCTTCAAGAACGAAGATCGTATCATCTCAAACTGTAAATGTGACACAGAGACTCCATCTCTACCAACCTTAAACCCATGAATTCTACCATTTCCCCTCCGCAATCCTCAAAAATTGACTCAAAACATCACTCACTAGAGTAAATAACAAGGGAGATAGTGGATCCCCCTAACGAAGAGCATGAGACAACGGAAAAAATTCAGCAATACCACCATTAATACAAAGAGAAAAATGCACATTTCTAATACAGCCTCCAATCCACTTGCACCAACTATCAGGGAATCCTTTCCACCTATGGACTGTGTAAACAAAATTCCAATCCACCTTATCAAAAACCTTTTCCAAGTCAACTTTAAATAAAAGACCCTTACCCCAGAAATTCTTTTTCACATCAATACACTCGTTTGCAATAAGGATACTATCCAAAATATGTCTTCCTCTAATGAATGCACTTTGATTACTAGACACCACATCTCAATGACCTCTTTAAGTCTGTTGGCTAGAACCTTGGCTATGATCTTATAAACACTAGTCGTGAGACTAATAGGTCTAAAATCCATAGTTCTCACTGCCCCTTTGATCTTAGGAATCAATGCTAAAAAAGTGCAATTAGTCTCTTTATTAATAATCCCACTCTGAAAGAACTCTTTATAAACATTCATCAAGTCCTCTTTAATAATCTCCCAACAATCCTGACAAAAAATAAAAGCCATAGAAAAACCATCCGGACCTAGAGCTTTATTCCTATCCATCTCCCAAACCGCCTTTCTTAACTCCCTCAATTTCAAATTCATTTTTAATCCACCCCTCTATCATCCACAATTTTAGGCCCCGGCTCTAACTAAAATCAAATCTACAACATTGATCCGAAGAATACAACTTGCTGAAAAAATTAGAAAATTCCTTTTCTATTCCTTTCGGATCCTCAAAAACACCCGATTCACCAATCAGCATATGGATCTCATTCTTTTTATTCCTGAAATTTGCCATCTTATGAAAAAAAAAATGTATTGTCATCCCCATCTTTAATCCATTGAACTTTTAGACTTTTGTCTCCAACACACATCCTCTTTTCTAAGAATCTTCTCAAATTCTTTCTTCAAACATCTTCTACTATCAGCATCATCACCACAAAACCTAGGTCCTCTTCCTTACGATCCAACACCCCAAGTCTTTCCATGAGCTCCTTCTCCCTATCCAGTATCCAACTAAACATCTCCCTATTCCAAGATTTGATTTTTCCTTTTATTGCTTTAAGAT